>JAJHUR010096396.1:0-32925 GCA_027495735.1 Lutjanus campechanus
AGGATTAACCCACGTATTATATACTCACCACCCTGTGGATGTGATGGTAGATGAAAATCTTCAATTTCCAAAACAGTCCTGGAGTTTTAGGAGGAACAGGATAGCAGCCTCGTCCAGTACAATGGCAGTGACTTGTGACCATCGATAAAACGTTAAAAATAGCACACAAAACAAACACAAAAATTCTCCATCCTGCTCGTGTGGTGTAATCCAAGTGTCCGCGAGACTTCGTATATATCCTAATGGCCGCACATGCCGAAGTCTCGCGAGATCGACGCCATGTTTACATCTTACCGGTGGGGGGGGGGTCCAGGTGTTAGAGGAGCATTGCATCCTGTTGCCATCACCCCTCTCTGACAATATTAAATCAACATCCTGGTTTTTAATTTGAGAGAAGCTGAGTAGGGTGTAAGGGAGTGTAAAAAATAAAAGAGGCATGGGAAAATAAGGGGAGACTGATCAAAGTGGGTAAGTTATAGGAGACAAATGAGACTGTTTTTAGGGGGCAGTTCAGAGGGAGTTTGAGAAGTGAAGATTAAAGCTTTGAGAAGGAACAGAGAAACCCTCGATTAGAAAGAGTCTGCTTGGGCATATTGCAGGTTATGCTGTCTGCCCAGGGATGGTGGGGAGGTCTTCTTGACTTTTGAGTTGTTGTTGAATTGAGTTTTAGCAACAAACTTTGTTTTATCGATTACTTCCTGTCTACACCGGATGTGGGGGAGTGTTGTGTTGTGTAGGTGGACATCTGCTTTTGATCACCTTCAGTCTACATTTTAGTTCATATCTCACCAGTTGCACAGTAGAACATACAGTGTGAAGGAGCTAGAGGAAATGAGAGACTGTCATCAATATTACCTCCTCAAAGTGTGGATGTGTTTAACTTTAAGAAGTGATCTGACTATGACATCTGATTTGTTTCTAATAGCCAACAACAGCAACCATGAGTCAAGAGGTTAAAAAGGATGACATGAGGTCAATAACATGTGACAAACACAACAGGGACTTCACAGTGATAAAATGACATGAGCAACAGTACTAGTACTAACCAGAGGTGGAAAGAGTACTGACAATCTCAAGTACAAATACTGTTACAAAATAATACTCAATTACAATCCCTCTTCATATATTGCATGTCTATATGTTGTGTGTTGTTGTTTTTTTCTTTTAAAAAGATTCAAACTGCAGTATTTCACAAGAAAGAAAATTAAACTATTTAATTAATTAATGAGAACTCCAAAAAACAAACACATGTACCTGGGTGTGCAGGGGTCCCGAAGCACTGCTCTGTCCAACAGATTTACAGCAGGTCCTTTTCTGAGCCTGCTTCCTGCCGCCAACAGCTTACTTATGTGTGAGTGACAGCGCTGCATGCTTGGCTGATACAGTCTTAAGGTGTGCTTGATGGATGAGCCGACGTCCAAAAGATCTGTTTGCCTTGTTGCTTTCAAAGGCTGAGCGTGACCCACTGGCATGGATCAAGATGTGAGCCTCACTCCGGTCACACCGGAACACCAACAGGTTGTGACCTCTGACAACAAGATCCAACATCATGTGGAGAGTGCACATCAATAAACACTTTGAAACTACACCACTGGCCTCCGCACAAACTCCACGGCCGAGACAAAGCTTCACCGCAACACAAAGGCAACACAATTGGAAAACACAAATGCATGAGTTGAGAAAAGGACGGCTCAGTGTGAGAGAGGGCTGAAGTTGGGGTGGGAGGGGGGAGTTTAAGAGACAAATCATTTGATGCAGAAGCTGAGCAGCAGCCATTTGAATGCTCCAAGGACTATATGGACTGTGACTTTTTGGGCCTGTTTGCTCTAAAGTGATGCAGGTTCTGAAAAGGCCCTCTGAAGTGACAGCTTTTTCTCTCTTTCTATCCCTATGTGGTGCAGCGACCCGGCCAGGGCCCAGAGACACTTATATCACTGGGCCGTGACAGCTACACACATACACGAACACACAAACGCACACAGAGTGGTGGCTCCAAGCCTTTTGTTGCCGGGTCCTGGTCCACTGATCTTCCTCGTTGCTGAAGGACAATAAGGGGGCAACCAGTCAAACAAGCAGTCAGTCAGCTTCTGTCTGCTTCCCAGTAACATAGCAGGCAGTCGCACGGGCAGAACTAATCTGGGAATGTCTCTCCAAAAAAAAACTATCAAAAACTTATCTTTGATGAGGAATAAACCCAAAAATATGGACCAACTTTAAAATCCTACTTAGTTATTACTAGCACTGCAAATATACCATTAATCTAACCCACAACCTCTGGATGCCTCTGGATACTGCTACCATGTTTCATGTTGGCAGAAACAATGTCAGAAAACGTACTGAGATCTTTAACTTCAGAACAAGCACTGCAAGAATGGAAATTATTGCAATCAAAATGTTACTTTAGGAAAAGAAAACAAGTATAAGCAGTAAAATTAGTCAGGTTTAAGAAAGAGGACAATGGTCCCACATTTAAATCTAGTTTAATTATTCTGTTTGACAGGTTAACCTAAAGCATTGCTTCCTATTAAAAAATGCTTTGTTTATTTGATTTGCAAGTCAAATTCACAAGAAACCATCACCTGGAAAATAAGTAAATAAATAAATAAGTAAAAGTAGAAATAAAAATATCTGTATCTTTATGTGCTTTATTAAACTAACTTAAACAACATTAATAACATTAAGCTCCAGTACAGTTTCAATGCACTTGCACTATACCACATTACTAAATAGCACCCCCACCCTCCACCCACCCAAAAAAATTGCAGTAGATATAAGAAATCAGTCAAAAGCAAGAATTTTTATTTAGATTTACAGTTACAAAAGGGGAGAAACATTAAATGTCTTAATTGACTCTTGTAACATTGACGTAATATCACCTATTTTGTCAGCATCTGTTCTTTTTTTCTCCACCTGATGAATGCAGGTCCAATACTGACCTTTGAACTCATTTAGTATCTTTAGCTGCGAGTGTCTTATATTTAGCTCTTAATCTGTTTGACACCTGTGCACATAACACAAAGCAATTTGACCAGTTGTTGATCGTAAATATTTCAGAGCAACTTTCAGATTGTCAGGTAGAGAATACAAAATAATACCTCAGTGTAGCTTCAATGTTGTTGGTTCTTACCCAGTAGATTTCAACAGCTGACTGCTTCCCAAAGAGTCTATTGGGTTTATATTCTTTAAATGTTTCAGATTATCATTATTAATCTTATTATTATTATTATTATTATTATTATTATTATTATTATTATTACCAAACTGACAACATGAGCCACTGCCTGAAAATGCAATTTGTCTACTCAGTGTAAGTCAGTGTACTTGGATAAGGATGTGGATGAAACTGGATTTTCTGAGATTAGTGCTGTTACCAGTTCACGCTTCACAGAAATATTAAGTTATGTACAAGAAAAGGCATGTTACGCATTAAAGATACAAAAATAACTGTTAATATTAAAGTCCTCAATAATCACCCTTATTTGAAAAAAAAACAATTCATAAGCTGATGTTCAACAAAGAGTGAGAAATAATCAGAGTGAAACCAGTGAGCAGCTTAAAGAATAACTCGCTGTCTTTTTTCTTCCCTCTCCCCCTCTCCATCAATCTGAGGGCTCCTATTTGGGATGTCCCTCTTCATTTGATGTGGCAGCAATTAGCAGGGGGACTTTTGTCCCTTTGGGCAGACGGGCGGTCCACTCCACTGATCCCCGTCCATACGGGCTGAATGGAGAAAACTGAAGATAGCACGGCATGGGGATCAAACAGACCTGCCTTGCCACCGTTATGGCCCCTCAGCTCTCTCTTCTTTATTGGACAAGAAGGAAGAGGGGCAGAAGAAAAGAAAGAGGGAGGAAAAAAGAGGTGAGGTGTTAGTTTTCCCATGAGAATGCCCACTGGGGGGGCAAGACTTCTTCAGGGAATTTGTTTCATAAGAAATAAATACTGTGTTTTCCTGCACAGCATTAATATAAAATAATATCCATATTAGAGCCACATATCTTAAAGAGCTGTTTTAGCAGACAATACTGAAAATATGATTGGAATTACCTTTTTTTTTTTAAATAAACAGAACCAACACATGTAATAATTATAGGAAGAGCACTGGTCTTGTAACTGTGATAAAAGCTTTTATGATGATGCTCATTTTTTTTTTTTTTTTTTTTGTATCAAATACTTTTTCACCCGGTATCGACATGTGATCTTTTTCAGGAACATTATCTACATCAGACTTGGGCAAAATGCGGCCCGTGGGCCAGGTGCAGCCCACTGGAAGGTTTCATGTGGCCTGCAAGGTCAACATACCAAAGCTTAGAAGTCTAGCAAAGACAGTAAAAAGCATTTTGCTTACCATTACACTGTTATCAGACCTTTAGCTTGAAAAGAGTCAGTGCTGTGTTTATTGTTAATGATAATAAACTGTATCTTTTATATCAAACTTTATTCACTCAGTGCTGTACATCCATTTTGTTTATATTGTTGTCATTGCAGCCTGTATGCAGCCTGCATGGTTCACTGTAAAACATCAACTTTTGGACATCACAAACAAAATATTAGCCCACAATTCATCACATTCAGAAAGGGTGACCAACAGTAGAAGTGCCCTATAGAGAACACTTCTCACCATTCCATTATTAGAGATTTGGCTGGCAGCATGATCAATCTGTCATGTGGCTCCCCATGAAAAATAATTGCCCACTCCTGATCTACATCATGACATCTGCTCATTTTGATTGAGCATTAAAATTGAACATTATCAGCTTTCCACGCTCATATTTGTGTATGTATTGTATGGGTTGCCATTTTTCCTATCCATGCCAGACCTAAGCCTGGAGGAGACTTTGTGATCCCTTGTGTGTGTTTGTGTGTGTGCACCTGACCAATGGACCTCCTCAAAAGCTACTGGACCCATCAGCCAAATTTTTGTGCGCATCCATAACTGGATGCTGAAGGACCTCTGTGATTCACAATTTTTGAAAAACCTTCAGCCAGGTCTCACTCCCAACTCGTCAGTGACACATGACTTTCGTAATCATGGTAACCCCTAACATGGTTTTATCCTAAACCTAGCCATGTAGTTTTTGTCCCCACACCTAACCAAACTGAAAAACATGTTGAAAACGGCTTTTTAACCACATTAGATACATCAGATACTGCAGGTACAGGGAACCTTCTGTCTCAATATCAGACACTGAGGGTCTGTGACATTTCATCAGTACGTAAAGAGTCAGGATGAGAACGTGTTGACCTTTTTTTATAGCTCCATGTCAGCAACAGCTATGGCCACAGGGATTATGTTTTCAGGTCTTCCCCTGCCTCAAGAACACCTTGAGGGAATTTCTTCAAACTTGAACTCACGGATAAACAACTTAAATTTTGGAGGTCAGAGTTCACTGTGACCTCACAAAACACGCTTTGGGCTATAACTCATGAAGTCATACAAATGTCTAATAGGATACTACTAGTGCTGGAAAGTAACTACTTACATGTAACTGGCTACATGTAATTAAAGTACAAAATAAATGTAATTGTAATGAAAAGGATTGTAAGTAAATTACAGTTACTAATCAAAATGTTGGTGACCCTGCTTACAATGTGGAAAGAATATGGCATCAGTTTATTGATGGCTCCTTTAAATCTTTCTTCTATTTAAGAACAGAATTTGGAATTCCCAAACAGGAATTTTATAAATACTTACAAATGCACAATTTAATTACTACTCTCAAAAGAGCAGGACAACAATCTGTGGGGTTGTTAAGGATGGAGGAGATTCTGGAGAGCTCCACATCACTGAAGGGGAAAATTTCCTCAATCTACAGTGCTCCTTGAAGACTGTATGGCAGAAAGATTCGGGTTTTGATTTTAGCAGTGATCAGTGGGATAGTATGTGTCTTCTAGTTCATTGTTTTATTTAATATTTACCGGCATTGACTAGTGTTTGCAAGCCAGATGGCTCCTTAGGGGCATTACAGCCTCATTACATGGCATCAATGTATCACGAGACTTCGTATATCTCTTAATGGATGCATGTGTGAAAATATCGCAAGATATACAAAGTCTTGCGATACATCAACCCCATGTTTACATGCTACCTGAGAGGCTACAGTTGACATTTCGGCTAAAAACATGGTGTAAACGGCGTCTTTTGCGGTTAAATTTTAATGTCGCGGCTCACAGACACTTGGATTACACCAAATGAGCAGGATGGTTTCCATTCACTGCCATTGTTCTGGATTTGGCTGCAAGTCCTCCCTTGTCCTGCTGGAGTCTTGCGTGTTGCGTCCTGCCAGATCAGAACTGGTCTCCCGGTCCAGTGCAACTTGACCTGAGATGTGGTGGAGCAGGTCTCTGTAAGATGTGGGCACAACAGTCTATCATTTGGTTGCTTGATTAGTCCCATTTTGTCCCTTTCATTTTCTTGACCGGACACTAGCCATGAGCAGCGTTAAGTCCAAGCTGAGTTAGTGTGGCTCTTATCCTCGCTCACCTCCTCTTCTCCTGGGGTGGTCAGCAGCTGTGCATCCAGCTGATTTGACTGCATGTTTGAAAGATGCCGTGTGAACATTGTTGATCATCTCAGGGTCTGCTGCTATTTAATTAATTGAAGCAAAACAAAACAGCAGGACCACACCTCAACCGCACTCCTCTTTTGCTCCGCCGTGCCCGGGCGCTATGGCGGATTCCCCTCCGAAGCTTCCCAAACATAGCGAATGTACAAAGTTAATCAGATCTAACTCCATCCATGTGTTTCACTTTGTATATAAATCACTGAAATGTCCTATGGTTGATGGTGTGGTCCTTGCTAGTGATATTATATTACATTACATTACATTATGTAGGTGATTAGTGCACTAATCATGCCTGAAAAGATGAGTATGTAGAGGCACAATTCTGTCCAAATCCCACTGAACCTGACCCTCATTATATTTCAGCCCAAACCCAATTACAGCCCAACTTTTTTTGAATATTTTATTTTCAATTTTTTAATTATACATGAACAGTACAACTTATTCCCACTAAAAACTCAATAATAAAAGACAAACAGTTCACAAAAGACAATGAAGTGAAAGAGTAATAGCATAAACTAAAAAAATAAAATAGGAAATAATAATGATAATAATAATAACAATAATAATAATAATAATAATAATAATAATAATAATAATAATAGCAATAAATTAAATTCCAAAATAAATAAGTGGAAAAAAAAAGCAACAAAATCAAATACATATGTTATATTGTGACACATTTGTCCCTATCTCAACTATTGTACCTGAACATTGGTATTAGCCTACAAGGACCAAATCCACAGTTGATAAAGGTATCTTTTCTATATATTCAATAAAGGGCTGTCAGATCTTTAAAAAGGCATCATATCTGTTCTTCAGAACAAAGGTGATCTTCTCCGAGGGCGTACAGTTTGTCATTTCTGTATAGAGAGGGGAGAATCTGACTTCCAGGTTAGTGCCAGACATTTTCTGGACATCGGGAAAACAGCAAGATAACAATGAATTTCCTGCCCAACATTTTTCTTAACAAGCTTTCCTCTATGCACCAAACAGTATGTGTTTTCAGTGACAGGGGCCGATGTGAGGCTGTGACATGAGAGACATAAGGCCTGACCTGACCCAAACCCGTCAGGCACAGATCTCAAGCTCTACAGGTGATACGACGAACTCTTGATTTGCTAAATAATGTTTTGTCTTTAAAATGTACAGAAACCGCAGGATTTTTTTGTAAGAAGAATACTATTATAGTGTATAATATATTATATGATATATTACATAGTCCAAAACTATGTACAACAAACCCTGGCCAATATCTACATTTGTGGATATTACATCTTCTATAACTACAGATCAGTGCTGTGTGGTATCTCAACAAAAGCAAAAGAAACTCATTGATTAATGCCTTTCAACCCTCCTCCTGATGTCTGGCTTTTCTTCTTCTTCTGTGGTTAAAATGAAGGCTTTCTGGAGAAATGTCAATCAGCTGTCCTGTGAAAATGAAGGAGAACAATTCTTCAAACGGCTGGAGGGAAATGGCAAGTCAGTGAAAAACCACTGCTGTCTCATCAATAAAGAGTTTGGAGCATTGTTGTTTTACAGTTGGCAGGGGGTCGAGGACAGCCCTGAGGGGGACAGTGTGTGTGGTGTGTGTGTGTGTGTGTGTGTGTGTGTGTGTGTGTGTGTGTGTGTGTGTGTGTGTGTGTCAGGATGTCAGCAGGGGACCTCTCCATCAAACTTTAAGACAGTAATTTGCCACCTCATTACTAACATTCAGCCCACAGGGACTGTGAGAGAGACCCTAGGTGGTCAGCAGAGAGATGGAGCAGCATGCAGAGGTTAATAAGTTAATTCCATCACAAAGTCATGAAAACACACATCACACATTTTGGACAGGTTTGGACTGAAGACTGATCAGGACAGTCCTGCTAAACTTTACATTGTAATGTTGATTTTAGTACTACTTTTGCGTTTTCTTGATTTAAATGTTCCACAAATCCTCAAAAGTAAATGACAGAATAACTTATTTGTCGGTGCCTTCCAAAACAACCCACGTGACCACTAAATAACAAGAATTTTCATGTTGGACAGAACAGCATTCCATGACAAGGTTTTTTAATGTTATATGCCAGTGTTTCTCAAGGTGGCCTCGGGGCTAAAGACACCGGACAGGAACTCAAGAGTCTATGGTGCGAGTCCAGTTGAGGACCTGTTTCCACAATGTTGCTGTTGACCAGTCCCCTCAACTTCAACTCTGCACTTGATTTCTTTACATGAAATAAAAATACCATCAATTATCAAAACAACTACATTTTTAAGATTAGGGAAATTTTGTGGATACAGTTTTTAATACAAGCAAGACATCTGTGTCCTTCAGGAAGGCCTATGGGGATGATTTTTGATCCCACCCAATGTAGATCAAAATGTGACTGGTTAATTCACCTGTCACTTTCTAAACAAACACACAGGCTGTGGCCTTCTGTCCCAGTGATGAAGTCCTAACCAATGAGTGAACCAGCTCCAACATTGCTCTGCCAACAGACAACGACAAAAAAAAATTCTGATTGGATAACTCTATTTTAGTGTTTTCAGGACAGCAATCCTTTCATTTTACGAAGCAAATTTGATATAAACTGAGATCAAAATTAGACGTAGAAGAGAATAGCCTAATAATTAAATGAAAGAAATAAAATGTAACATATTTAAATATACATTTGAAATGCTCATATGTTTGGCCTTTGGCCCTCAGGGTTTCCCTCTGCTGCTTGACTAAGGGCAGTGGCTCCCAAACTCTTTTTAGCATGTCCCCTTTCAGAAGCTGAAAAAAGTTTGTGCCTCCCCCAACCCACAATTTTTTATAGATCATTAAAAATACTTTGGCATGGAACTACTACATAAGGTTTCAGAAGTTGAATTTTAGTGAAATGAAGTTTAGCAGGACAGAATCAGCAAACTTTTGTTTGTTTATTTCTCCCACGTAATTCATATTCATTCAACCTTTTTTCACTCTTTCTTCTTCCCCTGGTCTTCCACGCACCCCCTGCAGTGGCTCTGTGCCTTTCCAGGGGGGTTTGCTCCCCAGTTTGGGAACCACTGGGTTAGGGAAAGACTGTTGTCATGGCTAAAGGTGCAGTGCACAATTCTGGAAACAGGGAGTTGAATGTTGAGTCTCAGAGATTGTCAAATATAGACACCCTGGGAGAGACGTCACCACCCCAAACTGTTGGCATTTGATGACATGGGAATGAGACCTAACAATCAAATATTTTACCCACCTGTGATTGGCCAAAGTCTCTCGTCACAGGCTAGATTTTCTTCAGCCTGAAGACAGAGCCAAAAGGAGGAGCAAAGTCTAGATTTCTCTCACACTACTGGAATTAATTTATGCTTCAAAGGAATTGTTGCCCAGTGATGCCAAAAATAAACTGCCTACCCCAGCTTTAATGCAACTAAAAGTGACTGTTGGAAACAAGCTGCCCCTCTCTCACCTTGTTTCCTATCACTCCATACATCTTTGTACACACAAACACCCACCACAACCCCCGTCCACAGAGATTAGCTGTGATATAACAGCGTCACAGTACTTCTCCCTTCTTCTGCCTTTGCTTCTAGGATTTCAGGTATGGTCACTTTTGGTTTTACCTCCAAATACAGTGGTTTATATCTGATCCTGTGTTTCTTACCACATCTGACTTTTTTACACCAATGCGACTGTTTCCAGATCAGAGTAATTGTAATGTTAATACAACAGATGCAGATTCTGGTCAAAATTACAAAAATGAGACTAGTAATAACCTTTAACTGAAATATTCAGGAACATATTGTGACTTTCTTTAATGCATACATCCTGTGTTGTTTTTTTACTTGTATTATTATGGTGTTTTATGTATTGAAGATAGTAATACTTGAATCTGCAGTGAGCCATGTTTCCAAAGAGAGTCCTGCAGTTTGATTTGATCAGATCAATGAACTGATCTTAGCTTAGTGTTTTGTGTCAGAGGGAGATGTGAACCTTTTCACTCATTGACTCGTGTTAGACAGAGAGAGAGAGAGAGAGAGAGAGAGAGAGAGAGAGAGAGAGAACAAAAGAGAGAAAACCTTGCATCCAGTTACAGGTGGTGGCATCTCAATAGGCCCAAAGAGGAAAGAGCTGCCTTTGAATGCCACATGAAAGGACAGGGAGGGATGGGATATCTGGGGATACCTTCATTTCTCTGACGGCAGCCGTGCATACAAATGGGAAGCTATGTAAGGAATCTCCTCTTCTTCGCTCTCTCTCTCTCATGCCTTTGTGTAGTCTCTCTGTCTCAGTGAAGCGAGGAGGGCTGTTCTTCTGTGGTTTGATGCGCTCACTCTCCCATGCCACTGGGGTGTTAGGAGTCTTGTAGGACAAGAGTGATGACACCAAGAGGGGCGCCGCTGTGTGTGTGTGTGTGTGTTTAGAGTGTGAGGGGTGTACCATGTCCAACCTATTCATCATTTGTCAATGCCATCTGCTGATCAATTAGGGGAGAACAAGAGAACCACTGACTCAATGCTCCAGGATGACTGGGCCACACACACACACACACACACACACATACACAGATAACACGTGTGCTAAACACATTAGATCTTGGTGTCGGACCTCTGATATATTTTAGAGCCAGTCCCATTATCAAGTATTGATGTCAGATCAATGAAATAACTGTTGACATTAATACATTGTTTAGGATTTAGGATGTAAACATGGCGTCGATCTCGTGAGACTTCGTATATATCTTAATGGACGCACGTGCGGAAGTCTCGTGAGATCGATGCCATGTTTACATCCTACCGGCTACATGCTACAATTGACATTTCTGCTAAAAACATGGTGTAAATGGCGTCTTTTGCGGTTAATTTTTAATGTCGCGGCTCGCAGACACTTGGATTACACCACACAAGCAGGATGGAGACATTTTGTGTTTGTTTTGTGTTCTTTTTTTTAACATTTTATCCGTGGTCAGCATTCACTGCCATTGTACTGGATGAGGCTGCTACCCTGTTTTCTGCTGAAACTCCAGGATTGTTTTGTGAACTGAAGACCTTCACCCATCATCACATCGGCATAGTGGTGAGTACATACTGAGTGGCTTATTCGGGCAAAGTGGAATATCGCTTTAAATTACCATTTTTTACCATTACATTTCCAGGTTAAAACGCTGGTAAACAGACCTTCTTCAACAATCAGTACCATAATAATGGCATCAACCTGTTTATCCAGTTATATTTTACAGATGACGAGGTGTCTATTATCATCAGATGACTCTGGCCTCCATGTCATCCATTAATTCCTGATAATGGACACCTCGAAGTTCATTATCCTGCTTGTACCATGGTAACCAACCAAAGGAGAAAAAAATAAGACTACTGATTGACATTTTCATGCTTTTTGCTATCAAAATCTAAAGTTTTTCACAAGCCATAGCCCAGTTTCCCTAGTATAAAGTTTTTTACCTAATACCTGGAACACATTATTATCCCATGTTCAAAATATTGAAGTCACTCATTCTTGTTAGCTTGGCAACATGTTGCAATGTAAACGGAGGTTCCAGCATGTCATTATCAGGAATTCATTCATTCACCCAGACCATGGCAGCTTGGTCTTACTCCCAACTTGTCAGATACAAAGAGATGTAGATGGTACCCCTTCACAGCTTTAAGTTACTTCTATATAAACCCATCCACAGCCGGATAAGACACCCAGAGCTGTTTATGTTATGTAAAGAGGGAGATAGTTCACACATGGTGGAGGTGGAGGTGGGTGAATAGATGGCTCATACAAACACAGGCCTTTAACTCAGGAGACCAGGGATCATGTCCCATATGAAACCAAAATGTTATGAAAAACTGTAAGGCACACAGCATTTTGTCATGTGACTTTCGTGTTATGCAAATGGGGTGGCACTTGCTAGAATGAGCATGGAGTGACACGTTATGTACGTCACAAGACTTTCATGTTGTAGGTTGCTTCAGTGGAACATGACTTTTGTAGTCATGGTAACCCGAAACATGGGTCTATCCTGTCTAACCATGTAGTTTTTGTGCCTAAATCTAATCAAACTGTGACCCATAATGTTAATCACATGTCAGAAACGTCTTTCTGACCACGCCAGACATTGCAGCCAAAGACACTGAGGGGCACACCACCACACTATATACAAATATATACATATAATGGACAAACCTAATAAAATAAATACAACAGCACATTCCATCATTGAAGCAAACACTGCTTTAAGCTAACAGCAAGACAGTTTCTATACACAACATTCAAATCTAGACAAAACACAACTTCAAGTATTATTCCATCAACTCATCACTGGTGGCATTATATTTAGTTATACAATTCCAAACATTTCTCTCCACATGTAATAACTATGTGAAATATTAGTTTCTATTCAGACATTTGTTCATATATCTGCAGGACACAAGTTTAAAAGTTTACTCTTGCAGGTTTCTCCAACTTTACCAACACCAGCTTTTGTTGTACCAAATCAGTCTCTAAAATTATGCCAGAGTGACCTGGCTCAAAGTCATTACACCTTGATAAGCTAAATTGTAAAAATCACTTATCCTCTTAGCCTCTGCAACAACCTTCTTCTCACATTTCAACTTGCATCCAAACATACTCTAAACATATATCCAAACATACTTTTTCCATTTTATATATAGTATATCCACAATCACCACAATCGAGTGCAGACAGGATTGTAGGTTGTATAATAATCTTTCGAGCAGCAGAAGAGAAGCATGATTTGTTTCTACATAAAAATACCATCTTGACCTTACATGTCATATGAAACAAGACACTTAAACTAACTGGTATTGATCAAAGTCATTGAGTGAGTATGAGTGAAGCTGCTGGGGAAAAAAATGGAAACATGTTACAGTCTTCTGAGAATGAGGATGACATCAAAATGTGATTTAGTGAGCAGCACCACAGGCTGGAATATCTTGCCTCTTTAGTGGAAACAAGTTGATGAACATAAGTCCTCAGTTGTGCTGTTACTACTGTTCTGTCTCCAGCACCCTGTCAGTTCATTTGGAATATAAAAGATAAGAAAGCCGATTCTGATGTGATCCTCCCATCCTCAGTCAGGTGAGCAGTGTTAGTGTATATTTAGACCAGCTTCCTTTGTCTCTTAATATTCCTGGTCAGAGCCTGAAGCGACATAGTCCCTCCTCTTGATCTCTGAACAATTCTCTCTTGCTATTGTTGAAATGTCCTGGTTTCATTCACTGCCACAGCCATCAACTTGACCTTAATACCGTTCTCATGACATCATGGACAAGTCAAGGTGAAATCAACTCATCTCACACTTACTAACCCACCTTTAGTCGTTGTAAACAGTGAATAGGATCTTTCAGTTTGTATGTTCATTCAGAACCACTGTTGTTTGACATTTTTGTAGTTATCCAGATTACTTCAACAAGAAAACAGCTGAGTACCACGCCGAGTGTATGTGTTTGTACGTGTGTAGGAGCGCCATCATCAAAGGCCCTTCAGCCCCAAACACACACACATCCATCTGCTGCAGTGCTCCACGCCCGCCTGTGGTTTGGCATCAGGCCCGGCCTTCCAGTTTCCTTACAGTGGGATCAGCGGCAGGTGGAAGAGCTTTGAACTGTGCTGCAGGTGGAACATCTTTGAACCTTCACACAGTGTCACCTTCTGAAAGAACACATCCTCAATATGTTCACACACGTGTCACAAAACGACTTTTTGAAAGATCACTGGGTTCTTAAATAAAGTATACCACAGACACATCACACACACACACACACATATACACACTCACACTGCCCATTGAAAACTTTTGAAGACATTCATTCACTGACATAAGTGGGATGTGATTTTAATATTACCTGCTCGTCTGATAAGATGAAACATATTGACAATGTTTTATGTCATAATGCTGACATGAAAAATAAAGCCATCATCTTTTTTTTCTCTGATTTCTAAGGGGATTTATTAATGTTTATTCTTAATGGACATCAGAGATAATGACATCATCAGGAAGCAGTGTTGGGGAGGAACTAGTTACATGTTTTTGATTTGATTTGATTTCGCACATATTGAGAAAATACATAAACACAACAATATAAAAAAAATAACAAGAATGTGCAAGGGAGACTGAAAGACTTATCATGGATCTCCTCAGTTTTAAATTAAATTAAAATTACAATTCAATTACAATCACTGATTACAATTTCGAGTCAAAATATTTAGGTTCAGAACCATAAGTCCTGTTTTTATTGAAAAGTCTCACACAGATAGGTTATGTGAAAAGAACAAGAAAAAATGAAACCAATAAAGTAGTAATATAAGGAAAAAACAGCAACAAAATATTTATGTATATATATATATATATATATATATTAGGGCTGTCAAAATTAACGCATTAACGCGGATTACTCCATCATCATGATTAATATGATTAAAAATTTTAACGCAATTAAGGCATCTGCAGCGCAGAATGACTCAAAGTCCCTGAAACGTCTCTGGCCATGCATTTCGGGCAGTTTGTCCAAGTAGACTTACCGTCGCGCATGTCGCCGCACATGCACAAATGGGTAGTTGATCCGGTAGTGGCATATTCATAGATATGTATAATAAAGGCTAGATGTCTTAAGGCGGAGTCTCTAACGGCATCACCGGGTGGCCATCTTACCCCAGGCAAGCTCTCTGGTGGAGTCTGTGGTATGTGAAGGAAGGTGAGTGATCTGCACAAACATAAATACTCGTATCTTGCTGAAATCTTGACGGATTTACAAACGGTTCGGTTTCTTACAAATGTTATTAACGTGGCTACAATTCTGGATGCTTGACCGGAAGTGTAACATAATTATCCATAAGTGCAGTGTTACAACTACACCTCTGACGTTTATAACAAACCAAACTGTTTGAAAATCGGTAGAAAATTGAGCAAGTTATGGTTATTTAAAAAGTATGCACCATTGGGAGAGGCAGCTGACTGTGGCAAGATGACCGCCAGTGCGGACGTGCGATTGCATTGGCCAGCAGCACGGAGGAGACATCTAGCCTTTATTATACATATGTATATATTCCCTTCTTTCTTGAGTCTGTTTGCTCATGCAAAATGAAACGCGATTAATATAGATTAAAAATGAATGATATTTAATCGTGATTAATCGAAATTAATCCACAGTAACCCTGTGATTAATCTGATTAAAAATTTTAATCGTTTGACAGCACTAATATATATATATATATATATATATATATATATACACACACACACAAAATAACAACAATAATAACAAACAATGCCAATGTAACAGTATTACTTAATTAAATTACAAAATAAATGTAATTGTAAACCGTTACAGTTACTGAGAAGAAATGTAATGTAATAAATATAATTAAATTGCAGTTACTAATCAAAATGTTGGTAATTACAAAGGCATTACACCCATATACATTATTTTTGGTTAAAAGCTTATTTGTAGAAAATAACATTCATTCTGTTGATCACTGTGCAGGAATGTTGCCTTTTGGCATATTTCTAGACAGCGTATCCACTGGGACAAATTTGAGTGCAACACCATCAAGGATAGGATGGCTAACAATAAGCTGTTATCTAAATAGGCCCCATTCATTTGCCATTATGCACTCATATTCTGGAGTTCTTGACTGATGTAATCAAATGTAAAAGCTACATCACTTTGATCAAATTAAAGTGGCACATAACTTGTAATCTGTTACCCACAACACTATATACTGTGCAGGCCACTGTGCAACTGTATAGGTTGCAACAATAGTGGTCGTAAAAGTAGAGGAACAACCTAAACAACATGGATGTACAGCACTGAGTCAATTAAGTTACATTTTAATATAAAAGATACAGTTCATTAACATTACCAATGAACACAGCACTGACGCCTTCAAAATAATGGTCTGATAACAGTATAATGATAAACAAAATGCTATTGACTGTCTTTGCTAGACTTTTTTATGATATTTCCATGTTGACCTTAAAGCCCACATGAAACCTTCTAGTGGGCTGCATCTGGCCCCCAGGCCGCATTTTTCCAAGGTCTGGTCTAGATAGTATCTAGAATATATTAGACTCTTGTCTTTTTTATTGGTCTCAAAAAATGCTGTTATTGTAATAATTCAGGTATGACACACAGTACAAAAATATTCAGCCATTTGGAGGCTGTTAACACAACTCTGACCTTTACAGTTGAACAATTTACAAAGCCAGCAGACACAGAGCAACATGAGCTTGAACAAGAGTCACGTTTCTGTGACCTTACTAAAGTAAGGTTCACTATTTACTTTTTAGGTCTTTTGGACCAAACAATGAGAAAAAGATTTGGCTCTTTATCTGCACCGTGCACATCCCATGATTCCTGTTTGTGATGTTTCTAGTCAGGATGCTTTCTGTTGCTCCTGTGTAGAACAAGAATGTGGAAAGTTTCCTGAAGAAATACAGCTGTTTCTGAGCCTTCTTTACCAGGGTGGACATGTGTGATGACCATGACAGGTTTTCTATGATGCTGATTCATAGGAACCTGAAACTGTTCACCTGCTCCACGAGTTGTAGCTGTCAATCATACACACACATACACATGGGGAAATAGGGCCCAGGTTGAAAAATACCGACGTTATCCTTTCAGGTCTCAGAGGGAATCATGTCACCTGCATATTCTGGGTTTATCAGAGCTGGAAACACTGAAAGCTACAAACAGTAAAGATGGGACCTTTTAACCAAAACAATGAGCTAAAAGAGGCTAAAATGTTCGAGAGCAGCTCAAAGGTACTTCAGAGTTTGGTGATAATTCTCTCTGGGTAGCTGTTCTTTAATTCCTCCACAGGGGGCACTTGCCTAGTTACCACTTATGTAACACAGCGAGGCGATCCATGGTTTGAATCACCTTTCTGTGTGGAGTCTGTTGAGTCTCCAAATTTTCAGTCTTCCTTAACCAGTAGTTGAAAATGCTGACAATTGATTAATGGTTGTACTTTATACAGGTTTTAATTTCCTCATTTATCAAATGGCTCCATCAGACAAAACAATGTTGAATGAGATGTAGTCACTGCCATTTATAGACTATAGATTAAATATTCATGGATACAGTTTCGATTGGTTAAATTCTCGATGCTGATTAATTGATTAATCATTAATCATTAACATCCTTACTCCACAAGGGTGCTTCTGCAGTGTTTAGTTTTTCAGTTTCCTTCAGAGTATATGATCAGAACTGTGTCCATAGCAACAGTCTGTTCTTCATAACAATGGTCTGCAATGCTATAATTGACCAATCAGAATTGAGTGTTCAACAAAGCCATGTAATAAGATGAATTAATGTTGACTGATAGGATGTTGCAAACCATTGCTGTCATTATAAACAGCTGAAATAACTTCTGTGTCCATCCACCTTTAGAAAGTAAGTGTGAAAAAAGTGAAGTGACGAGTGATTTGGTCATTAGTAATGGATTACTTTTCATCAAAATGCCCCCATTGCAGGTAAATTGAATTAAAAAAGAAAGAGAAACAACATAACTGTGTTTGGCTCTATATTAGTTGAAGCCCACTCCCACACTGGTTCATAGTGACCTCCTGTTATTTCAGTGTGCTCTGTCTGCTGTCAGTCTGGAGGAATTCCACCCAGAGACAAGCAGTAAAACTTGGAGACGTTCAGAAGCACACAGCAGGCAGAACCGACACAAGTCTTTCTTCTCCCCGGTGAGCTGCTCCAGTGGAAACACACTGATTCAACTGTAAAGTGTGTGTGGCCTGAGGTACGGCAGCACTTTCTGAAGCTACAGTAGGTGGCACAGTAGCTTTGCTCACTGGATTCCAGTTTCAATCCAGTTCTCCCAGTCAGTGAGGTATCAGTGAAGCAGAGGTGAATAAAAGGCAGGAAAACTCTCTCCTCCAGTATTTGTACTAGTACTTGATCCACATTGAGTAGAGAGATAAATAACTCATAATATCATTCATCCAAATGCCACTGCAGTAAATATGTTATTAATGTTGGGCTTTTGTTGAAACTAATTTAGTTGTTTGTATGTTGACTCAGGTCATTTTAAAAATGTCATTTGTTTTAGAGGATCACATCAAAAAGTGTTTCTGATATTTTTCCACCTTACAATATCACAAACTATAGCCATAAAATGACCAGAGCAGCTGATCTGAGGCAATCATAACACTACTCACTGTGATTATGGACTATATAACAGTAAGTGCTGTTTCTTGATTCAAATCATGAGTTAATTGAAGTAATCAAATCAGTTTTTATTACTTTTTTCTGGTAAAGTAGGGGTGCAACGGATTGCAGTTGTCCCAAGTCCCAAACAGATCTCCTCCCATGGTTCAGCAGGCATGTGACCCGTGGACTACATGTAACCATCATGGTGTGAAACCATAGACTGTATATAGAAGAGGACGGAGCCTTCGTGACGTCACCCATTGGTTTCTGAAGACCCGTTTTGAAGCCTCGAGTTTCAGATTTGGCCAGCTCCATTTTGACAGTTTTGAAACCGGAGGTGAATATGATTGGTTGAGATGGTGGAGCAGGGCGGGACCATAGACGGTATAGTCTATGGGAGCGAGTGAGTGGCACTACCATAGGGCACTAAGCCTGTCAATCACGAGACCACGCCCTTAATTATACAGAATTTTAAGCCTTAATATAAAATCAACGAATGACTTGTATGAAAATTCAAGTCTGGTTCGGTGAACATGGCGGGGGATATTAGCGATAGAGACCAAAATCGTTTTTTGACACGGGCTATAAATATGTTTATTTCAGCTGTAAAGTTCAGCATTTTAGAACGGGGGTCAATGGGACCGGGCTTCTTTTTGCAGCCAGCTCGCGCGCCCCCTACTGGATTTCGGTGAGAATACAGCGTTACTGCACTTCCGCATTGGCTTCATTTTTCAGAGCCAGAAGCTTCGTCCACTTCTATATACAGTCTATGTGTGAAACACAGTTTTGCAGAGTTGCAGTCAAAGGCAGGACAGATGCTGCTGTGTTTTACTCTGCAGCTCATTTTTGTGAAGAGCAACTGATTTAAAAGCCGTCACATGGCCTTGAATGAAATCCTGACCATGATGTCAGGCATTTTCACTGGTATAACTATGCTGTCATCACAGAAACAGATCATAAGATTGTGATATTTATTGAAACTGATGATATCGGCTGTCTTAACTTCTACACAGCTCATCTGTCTTTGTTGATCAGCAGTTACTCATGACTTCTAACCAATCAGGTAGTGCTACGGGCAGGACATTGAGCCAGACTAGAGTGTAGTAGTGTATTATGATGGACAGTGTATAATTATCTATTATATGTACAATATATACATAATACAGTACTGTATAATACAGTAGAGCATTGTAGCATAGTATTATTATAGCGCAATTTTTTTATTATATCTAATTATTATTATTAGTTGTAGTAGTAGTAGTAGTACTATTACTATTATTACTACTGTTATTGCATTACATTACTATGGTGATGACTACAGACAGATCAAAGCTAACTGCACTTTTAAAATAATTTAAGCCTAATCCCACCTCTTTTTTCTTTTTTGCTAATCGGAAAATCTCAAAACCACAATACGATCTGAACTGTGATTTTTTTGTGATCCATTTGTACATTTAAGTAGAATCAAGTAGTGCGCGACTTCACATTAGGGGGAAATATTGTACTTTTTATTACATTTATATCAGAACTTTAATCACTTACTTCAGTTACTATGCAGATTGAGCTGAATGATAATCAACAAATAAATTATGATGTGTTATTATAGTTGAAGATAAAACTTCATTGATCCCTGAGGGTATATTCACAAGCTAACCAGTAGAATATAAAATTATTACAATTTCTACACTGTGGTTTTACAACTTAAATAAAAGATTTGAGTTCTCCCTCCACCAATCTGAGGTGATGCGATGTACAGTTGAAGTCTAGTCATAACTAAGTAAAGAAATGAGAGCATGAATGAAGAGAGATAGTAGAGAGACATAAAGGCACGGAGAGAGGGGTTGTCTGTCTCTCCCACAGATGAAAGACAGTCAGCGACGAGGAGGAGGAGAAGTCTTTTCTTCTGCTGATGAAAACAAGAATCAGCAGGGCTAAAGGTAAAGAGGGCGTTCATATGGCAGCGGGCTACGTTCAAAAGACACACCTGTTGTTTGGCCTGTCACAGTCTATCCGTCCATCCCTGTCTGTCTGTCAGTCTGTCTCACCACACACAGACGCAACAAGCAAGAACTTCAAACAAGCACCACACCCACTAACACACACACACACACACACACACACGCTCACAGTGTCTGAGCACAGAAATGAATCACTACAGCATGTGAGGTGATGTAGGGATCCAGTTGAAGTATTCATGAAGAACAAACACTGAGCGACAACTGAAGTATCAGACACTAAAGGAATATTCCACCTAATATTACAAAATCTATCTCCTGAATATCAACCATTCACTGCCTACAGGCTTGAAAGGTGTCTTTTTTAACTTCTTTCATCCTCTGGGGAACATGGATGTAAGTAAAACAAAAACAACTTTCCTTTAAACAGTTATTAAGATATTTCAGTCTGGAATCTGGACCAAAGTGGTGGACCGACCGGACAATTCGAACCCTGGAACCACATCGCTACAATGCGGTATCAGTAGCTTCAGCTTAATCATACGCTCCATTAGACACTAGCTGCAGTGTTCATGGAATAATCAGTGGAATCCAATGTAGAACTTTAATTGGGCCTTAAAAGTTGAGCCCGACAAGACCCAAGCCCAACAAAATTCTGTCCAAAACCAACCCAAACCTGTCCTTCATTAGTACATTTCAGTCTGAACCCGATTATAGCCCAACACTTTGGCAACAACAACATTGGAGAGAAGAATGAAAAATAAATAAAAATAATAATAATACTAATATCATTACTACTACTACTACTGTCCATCAGGTCTCGTCGGGTCCCATCAGCTCCCACTGGGTTCGGGCACAGCTCTAATTCAATGATAGCAAACAAACATTATGCCCTCCAGTAAAGCTTATCATTAGCATGTCAAAAGAAATGTCTGGTGACATCATGTGTCACGGATGTAACACATGTTCACCTTCAGTCCTCCCCAGTAGGGTTAGACCAATGGATGATGCTATCGCCCATCGCGATGCCTGACAGTCATCATTCACTGAACCTTCCATCATTGTAACATTGTGGTTTAAAAGTGTTTAGAACTGATGAATATGTTTTTTAAGGAGTGTCAGAGCACAAAAATGAAGGATGGGTTTATTAAAAAGACAGCTTGTGTCTGATTTACCAAAGAAAAAGCAGCTTAAGCTACTGCCTGATTTGTAATTAATATCCAACATACACAGATTGATAAATTAATAATTAGTATAAAAGAAAGCATATAAAAACAATATCAACAATATCATCATCAATTGCGATGTTTCACCATGGACATCGCCATATGCCAGGTCAGCATTAGAGTTAGCAGTAACAAGGACAGGAGCTCAGAGGGAATTCAGCAGGACAAAAAGTGGGAAATAAGTCACAAAAAAATGATAATCTGCCAAAAGGCAGACAAACAACTGACCTCCTTCTTATATTTTTGGTTTCAGTTTAGTTCGTGAGGCAACTGTGGCTCAGGAGGTAAAACGGGTCATCCACTGATTGGATGATTGGTGGTTTGATCCCCGGCTCCTCCAGTCCACATGTCAAAGTGTTGATGGGTACAATACTGAACCCCAAGTTTAACTCGATGACTGTCCTGTGTGTGTGAATGGGTACTTGAGTAGGCGAGAGACTAGAAAAACGCTAGTTAAACTGCAAAGTTTATTCCATTGTCCAGAAATGTAAGTGCACCATTTTTCTGGCCTTAATAGCCACCCAATTAGCCTGTTACCTGCTTTGAGTAAGATCATGGAAAGAATAGTTTATGAACCAATACAATGCTATTTTGCAGTCAATGACTTAAATGCAAAATTGCATTGACAATGAATACAGATTTCCAACACGCATATAAAAAGGGACATTCCACAGAAACTGCCCTGACACAAATGACCGGTGATTGGATTAAAGAAAGTAATAATAATATAATCGGTGCCATATTATTGGACTTCAGTGCAGCTTTTGATATAATTGATCACAAAAAGTTGAATTGTTATGCTTTCAGCCTGACTGCAGTATTATGGTTAGAAAGTTATCTAACCAAGGAATTCCTCAAGGAGTTCCTCAAGGAAGCTGTCTAAGTCCATTGTTATGTGCTGTTTTTACAAATGATTTACCATTAATTTTACTAAAACTAAAAGACGCCATGTATGCTGATGATTCTACAGTGTACATGGTGGAATCCACCATCGATGAACTTACAAGTGTATTAAATAAAGAATTGCAGTCGATAATTAATAACAAACTGGTTCTTAACATGGATAAAACATAAAGCATTGAAATTATATGCAACCATACCAACATTACATAATAAGACATGTAATTTAACATGTCTTATTATGTAATATTATGTGTCACTTTCATGAAATGATGTTGTAGAATGATGGAAACACTTTGAAACCTTTTTATAGCTCTTTGGAGCTCCTGGAGGTTTTTCTGTGAGTCCATTTTGATTTTGTTTTTGATTTTGATTATAATAGTCCAGAGCCTGTGCATTGACTTAAATATGAGCCAGTGGTATGCTATATCTACATAGAAATTGTTTGTTTTTGATTTTGATGACTAGAGCTTGGGGGTTTGTGAGTATGTACTGTAATGTATATAGTATTGTGTTTGGTGTGGACCCCAGGAAGAATAGCTGTTGCTACAGCTGCAACTAATGGGGATCTTAATTAATGAAATGAAATGAATTGTAAAATAAAGAACCATGTGATGCATGGATCTCTGCCTTGTCACTAACTAGGAAAATAGAGGGAAAAAAGTAAAGGAAGGAAGCCAGGTTCACTGTGAGCAGCACGAGATCAGAATTGTTTGATGGTGATACAGTGTCATGTAAGTTACAGGCCCTCCCTGCTGCTTCACTAATTGAAACCCTGCAAACCACCCTGACTGCAGTCTGAACCGTCCCACTGTGCACTTGGTGGCGAGAGCAGACCTCCGGGATAAGACCTCAGCCAAACCCATCGCTACACACAACCTCTCATTTTCCATTGATCTATGCTGTTTCACACAGAAACTTGTGTTGTTTACCTGTGTCTTTGTCCATCACTAGTTTTGGAAATACTAGCAATTCACTCAGCAATTGTATTGCTAAGAGGTGGATGCTGAAACAGCAGAGGAAAGAGCTTTAGGGTTTACACATTCCCCAATTTAGCACACTTCTTTGAAAGTAAAACCAAAAAGAGAGCAAGCTACCAAAATGTCTTTGTTCAGCGGCACATCGCCTAACTTAGCACTGAATTTTGTCAAGGCTTTGACATAAAGTAGGCGTTATTGTTGGATGTAGCCTCCCCATTTTTTATGCTGTGGCAGTTAACCCCAACACTGACCCCATTTACACAGAGTCACTTAAAGTTACAGTAAAGTAGCAATAAATGTGTGTTCTGAGTTTGTCACACCACAGAAATGTGTTATTAATCACCCAGCCAAATTTGAATGATTAAAAAAACTGCTAAGCATGTAAAATTAGGTCTCAAAATAATGAAAAATTATCAGTTTTCTTTGCTGTGAGACACTGGGGGCATGTCCACTGGAGGCGCTGAAACCACGCCCACCCACGGGAGGGTTCCCACCTCCGTGTCTTGAGCCACCAGAGCCAGACACTGACCTACATGATGATCAACCTCGGTCCTCACAGTCTGCATCAGAATGGTCATTTATTTATTCCATTTATAAGCACACAAGGCAACTTTTACTCTCTTTGAAATGCACATTATGACGAGATCAAGGATATGTTGAAGTGACACAAGCGGAGCAGACAGTGACTGATGGTCGAGTCTTGAAGGGAACCCCAGATCCGCGGAAGATCTCATGAGAGTGATCATTTTAACATCATAATGAAGGAACAACATACAACAATCTTGCGAGAATTTCACAAATCAAGGGTTCCCTTCCAGCATGACCGAAGAAAAGCATTCAGGGTTCCCCAAACTCTATAACACAACATTAAAAGCAGACAACGATCTCGCCAGTGAATGTTATGCATGACAAAATATGAACAATCAGGTTGGGTCATAAGATTTGTGAATCATATAGTTTATGAACTTAACTGATTTTAACACGTTGACAAAACATTCTGGCGACTGTTTCAGTTAAAAGACTTAGTTACATCTTCTGTTTGTGGTCTCTGCACACATTACCTTTACTTTTACCTTTGTACTTGAAAAAAAAAGTTAAAAGTTAAAAGTAAAGTAAAAACAGTAAAAGTCAATGTACAGTAAAAGTAAAGTTACTCTACTAAGTATTTTTATTTTAGCAATTTTTAGTTGTTCATTTAAGAGACCTTTCTTATTTTCTCTTTTGTATATTACCATTGTTCTTAAATAAAGCAAAACTAATGTAATAGAAAAAATTGCAGAACACATAATATTTCTTATCCAATTACTCGATCAATCACCAGAATAACTGATTGATTATGCTTTAATTTTACTGGTCCGGCCCACTTGAGATCAATTTGGGTTGTATGTGCCCCCTGAACCAAAATGAGTTTGACACCCCTGCCTTAGATGAGGCCAGAGGTATGCTTTAATCTGTACTAGTAAAACTAGGTCAGTTAAATAGCTTTCATGAACGTGGTTTAAATTTGATTTAACTACTCAACTATCAAGTCCTGGAGTTAAGCCTCATTTGGTTAACCATGAGCACCTATCTTACTGATGTGAATTTTGAGACATAACAATGGCAGAGGCAAAAAGAATTGATTCCAAAAACTTGACCATGATGAAACATTACTAAAACAAAAATAAATAAATAAATAAATAAATAAACCAAATTGTGTTAAACCATCCAGTTATTCAAAGTAAAACTTGGCTCTTTTACTGCATGATGGTCTTCATTCAGATCAGGGTTCCTCTGTCTCTCTCCCACCTTTGCTGTCCATCTTCACCTGTCCAGAAAATGCTCTTAAAATATTTAGGACACCGATTTATTAATTATTTTTCATAATCAGAGCAGGCAGGCAGGTTAACACTTTGCGCAGGAAGTCAGTCAATTAAGGCAACTTGGGGACTTGCAAGCATAGTATTATTTTGCATCTTAACAATACATTACAATATGTTTGGCACCCCAATTTAGGTACTCCTAATAGTCCATGTTCCCTCAAAACAGTACTAAGCTGAAGGATTAATTTAAGCTTTAAATTTCAATTTTCATTTTTTCACCCAAATATGAAAATTCAGTCATTATGTACTCACCCTCATGCCAGTTGAGGGCTGAGTTTATTTTGTTAGTGCAGTTTTCAAACGTGAAAAACACTTAGAAAAAAACTCCTCATGTCTCCTAAAGTTGACGTTTGCACACCATAACACCACACACACCCAGTTCAGACAGCATGCATGTGCACATGAACGTGGCTTCAAGCTAAGGATCTACAGTGAAGATTCAGGCTAAAAACATGGTGTAAATAACATTTATTTAGTCAACTTGACACGTCAGGGCTTTAGGAGACTTGGATTACACCAGATGATTGATCATTGTGTAACTATGTCAGTAAGCAGTGTGGAAATATCCATTCACCGTCTGTTCTCAATACATCCACCTCCTCTGTAGCCTTGCAATACCAGATGATCAGAGATCTCACCATTCTACTGACCATCTCAGGATTTCTAAATGCAAAGAAGGTGCTTGAACAGGACGCAAAAAAAATGAGAATAGACACAAACAAACCTATGACTCTTACCAGAAAGAACACTCTCCCCCCATCTTTCTCAATGGTAGGCACACAACTTCACCATGTCACCAAACCAATATGACAGGTTGTCCTGAAGGTCTTCTTAATGTTTTTAGCAACAAAAACTGGCAGATTGTCCTGAGTCTCCACTGAGTGAAGCGTCTACAGACGGACTCCCTCTGGCCCTATCTGTAAACTTTAAAAACACATTAATAACAATAAAAAGACATTTCCCAGGTTGCACCCCAGTCATTTCAGTCACTACTCCTTTATATTCAAGGTAGGGTTGGCTACATTTTACCAAAGTGATTTTACTCTCAAAAGTTAACAGTAGTAGCTCACAAAAAGATATTTTCCTGGCATTTTAAGGACATTATGTATCTCAAGGATCAAAATTTTACTGTGAATAGCTTAACACATTGACATTTGACATTCATGTTAAATCATGTGCATTCATCAGTGAGAGGCAGGGTCAGGACCTGGGACAGGTTGCCAGTCAATCACAGGGCTGACACAAGTGTTCAGAAGCCAAAACATCTGGAGAAACGTGAGCGAGCAGAGCACATAATCAGGATTGCACGCTAAAATCTGATTTGCTCTCATAAATACATGCCTGTGCGCTCTCAAATGTTAACTTGCAGACTGAGTAGCACCCTGAATTTGTTTTCAGCTGCCTTTTGTCGTGAGTGCACCCGTGCTGAGACGAGGAGGAAGGTCAGACATCAGAAACATGTTCTAATAGAGCAGAAGCAACCACATCACAGGCACACACATACACTAACACACACACACACACACACACACAAAGCCAGGATAACACTGAGGGATTAGCAGTGAACAAGCTGAGTGAATACCTTGATGCTGATTCCTCATCAACTTAGATCAAGTGGAGATCAAATGGAGATCTAAAGATTCATGTTAAGTCCCAGAGTTGTGATTAAAGTTTTATTCACACACTTAACTAAAGCTCTGTTAAACACATGAAAAGCCAGTATTTCAAGGGAAATGCCTCAGTGGGCAGAGCTGAAGACACGGCTCTGGATACGTAATATTAAATCTAGCCATGGTTAGATATCTAAGCCAACGAACTGTCCAGGTCAAGCTAGCCATGTTAGCTTATACTGTAGCATCATAAAAAGTAGCTAATTAACTGAGCTTTGATATTAGTACCAAGATCCCCACTCATGTCCTGACACATTTAATCTGTTTCTTTTGATCAATACATGTTTCACATAGAAGTTTAATGTGGGTTTACGCATCTGCATTCAATCCATTCCAATCACTACCCATGGCCACATCAATATGTTTTTATTAACATTTTGATATGTCACATTAGAAATGGCAGAAATGGCAACATTTTTAAAAAGAATTTAATTAACTTTGACAAAAAGTGTTTATGACAAAAAGTGCTAATGAGATGATTTTTTTGCCTTTTAAAAAAGAGCTAATGCTCTTAATGGCAGTTGGAAACACTTTTCCCCAATGACTTGAAGTGAACATTTAACTCCCCTGACTGATCAGCTGTTTCTGCTCCAACAGTCAGCCTCATGGGTCCTAGCATTCTATAATACATGATTGCTCTACTGAGATCTAATGGAACCTTGCTCACATTAAAGGGATAGTTCTGATTACAGGAAGAGAGGCTGTATGAGGGACTTATCAATAGTCAGTGCATTACCCTCAGTAGATGACAGTCAGCACAGGAGCTCAGCATTGTACTGTTGCAGACTGGGTTGTCAGAAAATGTTTTTTAGTCACTAAATAAATTCCCACCTAAAAAAGAAATCAATTTCCATTAAAGTGTGCACTCTATTTAGAATTTTATCACTTTGCCATGCTGTCATACAGCTGTTTATTTTGGCTCTACATTTTCTCAACTGTAGTACTCAATTGTATTACAGATTAGAGCATGCGCCTGTGCAGCATGCTGCAGATCAGCTGTTTGTGTCAGAAAGTTGTGAGATCAGACTGAAATCAAACTTGACTTTTCTAAAGATTTCAAAGATGGTTTGGTGTATATAAGGTAAACACAGCCAACAAACCTGTGGTTGTCTAATAGTCACTATGCAATAAAATGAAGTGAGAACTGAAAACTTCAGGTCCCAGGCCCTTCAGGTCTGGGATATTTAAAAAAAAAATCTCTTCAGATAATTGAAGTCAGTCATTCATAGCAGCAGGGACACAGGGAACTTTTAATTTTATACCAACTGGATGGTTGGTGATACAGACTGTATGTGAGGCGCTGACATCCTCTGATTCTTTAAGATCCTTAGGTTGTGTTGTAACTACATGCCACTCATGGCAGTAGTAGCTCTCCAGGTCCATGGGTTTACACATCTGTACCAGCAGGTAGCTTGTGTTCTTTCTTGGCCTCTAGCTTCCACAGATGTTTCTCCTCTCTGCCTTTCAGCCAGTTCAGTCTCCCTCTGCAGATGCTGTTCTTCTATGTACTCCATAATGGTCTCCTTGTGTCTCCACAGTGAATGGCATCATTGTCGGTGTCATGATTACTCTTTGTTGTCTCTTGAATAAACTACTGTAACATCTGATCTGCAGAGTGATACGGTGTATGGGAATACAGTCCTACGATTGAGAAAATATAGAGCCAAAATTAAGGTCTGTCTGACAGCAAGGAAAGGCAGTGAAAAGAATCTAAATATAGCATAAACAGATATTGTTTTTTTAGGTGGGCATTTATTTATGTGGCTAAAATGTTTTTTCTGTTGTCCCTATTTTTACCAGGCTGTCAAATTAGTAATTAGTACTTTCCATGTGTAATATGCAATGAGTAATTAATTACAATATAAGAGAACTGTACACAGAAGCAGTGAACTTGACTTTGAGACAAGAAACAAATGGCAGGTTACCCTATTTTAACTTCAAGTCAGTTTGTTGTAACTAAAAGCAAGTGGCCATTAAAGAGACTGCAGTTTAAGACTTCAAAGTTCAGCTGGGAGCTGTTGCTTTGTTTAAAGGAGCACTCAACCAATTTTACATTTAGACATTCAGTCACCATGAGGAATACATAGCCTGTGAAAACTGTTGCATGATGACTTTTGTGACTCTTGGGGTAGCTCATCAATTTTGAGAGGTGCGTCCTCTTTGGCACATTCAAACTGATGCTTGGTTCTGGAGACTAATTTTTAAACATAAAGCCTGTGTTACAAACTGGGACATGAAGTTTAGTTGTTTATCAGGAGCAGAGAGGTTTTAAAAAGATCCTACAGTGTTGCGCTTTGAAAAGTGTAGGAACCAGTGTTTTCGTACTAAACTCAAACTATGACTGTGCTTGCTGGGCTATCCATTTAAATAAGTTTGGACCCAAAGGGATTTACTTCTTTAAATTAATTTTCTGCATCACTAAAAGCTGTTGCATGTTGCTGAGCTTCGCAATTTTGCACCTGCAATTATGCAATTGTGGCTGGTTTGCGAGTGTCTCCTTGTTGATCATTGGCCAATGTATTTTAAAAGACAAGAAGAATAGGGAAGCAACTAGAAGAACATGTTGTACACTGAGGATGTGCAGCCATTGTGAAAGTTTTCATGAAGAGACACCATGTGTGACTTCAGTTGCTTTCAACTACTTTAAGGGTGACCTCGTTGTGTGGTTGCTGTAGATTTGTTCCCCCTTATAGAAGAGTATGTGACACATGCACGTATGTGCACAGTAACTGTTGCAGACAGTAAGCTCACAGCTGCAGAGGTGATGATGCACGGCCCACAGGGACCATAATATACCGTAAGATAACACCAGATGAAACTTAAAGTGCTGTCCAGATAAACCACTGGACAACCATAGACAGTATAATAAATAGTGGACGAAGTGTCACCCATAGATTAATGTAGAGCCATTCTGAAGCTCAGTGTGGTGGTTCCGGCAGGCTCCATCTTGGCGGTGTGTTGAGGGGGGCATCTTGGACTTTGGGAAACACTGATCGATATTTTTCACAATTTTTCACCATTTTATAGACTAAACAACTGGTCAGATTGATCTGCAATAAAAATAATCATTATTTGCAGCCCCAATCTTGGTGCATGTTATTGCAAACATACACACATGTGAAATACTTTATAAAAGAGAAATAAATGCATTTAGGCTGAGTAAACAGGGTGAGGGACATCTCATAGATTTTATTTCATCTCATCGGGAAAATGATATAGAACATTTAACTGAATTATAATAATATAATTAAAATACTACTAAATTTCTTCCATCGTCTTTTTATTTATTTGTTGACCCAAATAAGATCTCTTGTGACCCACCTGTGGGTCCCAACCCAGTTTTTGGGAATGACTGATTTAAAGGGGTGAGTTCTATAAAAGTTCAGCCCCATACTGTTGTCATGAACTGGGAAATAGGATTGACTCGCTTTTGGATTCAACCTCAAGTGGCCATTCGAGGAACTGCAGTTTTTGGCACTTCATGTTGGCTACATTTTTCAGCTCTCACCACACAGATTCTGCGAGTATGCCAACTGTGACATGTTCTTAACATGGACAACAACCAGCAGGTCAAAGTGTTTCTTTGTTGTAACATTTGCACTAAAAGGGCCAAAAAAGGCAGACAAACCTGAGACTTTGGTGAGATCCTGGATGGAGAGACGTGTCAGACTGAAGAGTCTACAGAGGGAACTGGAGGTGAATGAACTTTGTAAAACAAGGCCAATTTCATGTATAGCTGTTTATGTTTATGTTTATGTTTTATGCTGCTGGATCTGAAGACTTCACATTAGGCTCTTTACATTCTCTACATGATCAGATCTGCCAACTGTCAATACCGCCTGAACCAGACTGGAAAAAGAGGCAGTTCAGTTCAGTCCCAGCGGTCTTCACATACCAACACATCCTCATACCTAAACACCAGAATAGGTCAACTGCCAATTATTCCCAAAGCGACATATCTTACCAGTGGAGAGTACCAGCAGTGACAGACTTTACTGGAACTTAACTATGATATGCAAGTCACATGATTTATGTTGTGAAACAGTCACAGTTTAATTGGCTTGACACACACAAACTACTTGGTTAGGGTTAGGAAAAGATCATGGTTTGGGTTAAAATAACTACATTAAGTATGTCATGTGACAGAGGTGACATCACTCACATGACACATACTTTATGCTGTAAAATGGTTGCATTTTGGGTAGATTTAGGCAATAAAACAACTTGGTTTTAGGAAAAGATCATGGTTTGGTTCAAAAGAACTACGTTCTGTGGCCTGGTAGCTCAGCTGGTGAAGCATGTGTTGGGGCTGGGACTCCCCTGCAGCTACTGTGGATTTGACTGCTGCCTGCTGCCCGTTGTTGCATATCATTCCCCTACTCTCTCTCTCCCCGCCTTTCCTGTCCTCACTTCAACTGTCCCATCTAAAATAAAGGCATAAAAGCCCCAACATATTTAAAAAAATAAATAATATATTATGTATGTCACGTGACAGAAGTAGAACAATAATCGCGCATAAAAAGTGGAGCCCAAAAAGACTCAAGCCTGTCTGAACCCGACCCAAACCTGTCTCATTAGCATATTTCAGCTGTATTATTTCAGTGCACAGAGCCATTGCAAGGAGGGCACGAAAGACCAGAAACGACTGTCGTTAGAACTGAGTAGAGCACTAATGAATTTGAACACATCCATAGAGGTTAAATACCTGGATTCCCACCATTTAGTTAGACTAGCTCAGACTAGTCTAACAGGCATGAACTGATGAAGCTTCTTGGATGAGAGGCGAAACGTCTTCAGAAAAGGCTTTTGAACAAGTCCAGTTGCTTTCGATTTAATCTTTCTTGGGATTACAATGACCTGGACGAATGAGAACATTCACAGACAAGACCAGAAAAAAAAATGAATAAGAGTGAAACAAAGCTGAATGAATATGATCTATGTAGGGGGAATAAACAAATGAGTTTGCTTTTTCTATCTAGCTGACCTTTATTTTGCTCAAATTTAACTTCTGAATTCTTGTTTTTTATAACTTCCATCCCCAATTATTGTTAACAATTGACTGAAAATTTTCTGGTGGGGGGCTTGAACTTTTGTTGGCTTCCGAAAGGGGGGCATACTGGAAAAAGTTTGGGAATCACTGGGTTAAACAGTTAATTGTTCCCTGTGTGTTTTTATTAGAGGTGTAGAAGTTGTTGTACTTTAAGTCTCACAATAAAACAACTTTAATTTAAACCAGGAACTGGAACTGTTTCACCACTAATGTATCACAACTTTAGCTGCACTGGTGCCCCACCGAGTGCAGCTGGTGCCCTTTTTACTTTTGCCACCCCTGCCCTTCAGACAGCCGGAGTCTGCCACTTCTGTACAATATTTATGGTAAGTATAGTATAGTGGTATTATAGTAAGTAAAATGAACAAAAACAAAAGTATAATAATAAAAGTAAAAAATACAAAATTGGGGTTCCTGAGTGCAAATGACGGTGCAACAAAAGTGCAGGGTAAAGGCTGCAAAAGCACATTTTGTCACCCATAAATGAGTATGTAATCATTATTTTAAAAATGAATAAATCTTAGCTGTGTGAGGAAGAGTTTCAGAGAAGGCAAAGGAAGAAAAGGAGGGGGGGG
>JAJHUR010096397.1:0-16166 GCA_027495735.1 Lutjanus campechanus
ATTTCTTTGTGGTTATTTTTTTATTTTTTTATTTTCATATCAACATAGACATACAACAAAAGGACAGCAAATATGTATACAACAACCACAACAATAACAAAGACAGCAACAATAACCAACACAACAACAAAAGGAATAAAATAAAACAATAACATATTATGTGACACCATATAACATAAAAGGGGGGTATACAGTACTATGCCCTATAATAAATTAATTAATTAATATATCTCAAGGAGCATGAATATGGAAAACCAGAAATTCTGGAATATCTCCTATAGGGCTGCTCAGAGTCAGTCTGACAGAGTTTCGAATACACCATGTTGAAACACAACTCCAAATTTGGTACCCCCTCAAAAGATTGTGTCACTGATCATATCAGCTCTCTGTTCCATACCAAGAAGACTGGAGAACTCAAGCCACCATGCTTCTATTGAGAAACATGCTGGCTTCCGAATTTTCCAATTCAACAATATCATTCTTTTAGCAGCCAATAAGGCTAGGCCTACTGTTTTCCAGTCTTCTCTAGACTTAAGTTGTGCAACCCTACTTCCCAACAAGCAAACCAGAGGACATGGGGAAAATAGAAGTGTGTCATTATTATCGAATGACACACTTCTGCCCAAAAGGATTTGACTGCAGGGCAGTGCCATAACATATGAATCAAAGTTTCCAGATGACCACAGCCATGCCAGCAGAGATCAGAGGAGCTAGGATCTATTTTTTTTTAATTCTGGAAGGTGTAATGTAACTTCTATGGAGGATCTTTAATTGTATAACTCTGGCTCAAACAGACCTAGAAATCACCATTGGATACCTCCATATTTTTTGCCACTCTTCGGGAGTCAAAAAGGCCCCCAGATCTCGTTCCCACTGGGACTGAGTCTGGGTGTTGGGGTTTGGGGAGGAGTTGATCAGCATCTTATACAAACTTGAAACAGTACCTCTATTTAATGTTGCAGACTTAAATTGTCTATCTGTCTCCTGATCATAATCAAAATATTCTTTGGGGAGTTTTGAGAAACTGTGCATACTGTAAAAAGCCATTCGTATCTCCTTCTGAGTTCTTCAAAAGACAGATGTTCTGTTGCTGCCAAATATAGTTAGACAGTGGGTTCCCTTCAGCTTTAAAGATTGCATTGTGCCATATTGGACAAGATGCTAACACAGTTCTAGCAATTCCCATTCTTATCTTTTTTATTCATATTGCAAGAGAACTTAATAATGCCATGATTTAGTAGGTGGAACTGGATGATACCATAGTGATGATAATGACTATTATCATTATTCTTCTCCTTCAAAATATACTCCTCCAACCAGTCCCAACTGCCTTTAACTCTGTCTTTTCTATAGCCCCAAATTAGGGGATATCTGGCATTAAAAGCAAGATAATATAAGTATATATCTGGGATTCCAAGACCTCCTCTGTCGCTCGGCACTGACAGTTTCCTCTGATTGATCCGAGGCTTTTTGTCCTTCCACAAGAAAGAAGAAAACACTTAAAAAATTCTGTGGTGTAGCCTTCACTACCTGGTAACCTACCATTTGATAAACATTTAGTATTGTGTATTTCCAACTCTGAAATAGGGGCCTCTAGTATCTCTTTGTCTTTTTCATTTAATTTTGGCAATGATAAATTCTTAAAGAAATACTAGAGTTAAAGAAACTCTTGCTGTTCAGTTTTATGAGATGAAAAGAAACCTCTAAAAGTATCGTTGATAACTTCATGATCCCTTATGATGGTACCACTGCTATCTCTTAAAGTAGTAATCCAACGCCTCTGATCATTTTTCTTCAGTTGGTATGCAAGCATTTTACCAGCTTTCTCCCCATTTTCATAATGCTTCCTTCTCAATGTATATAATGAAAAAGCTGAATCTTCATGCATCATTACTTGTACCTCCGCCCTTACTAAAAGCAATTCCTGCTTCAGAAAATTATTACAAGGATCCCCCATGTGTTTCACCTCTAGATCTTTAAGTCTGGATGAAAGCTTGGTTTTCTTCTGAGTCTTGTGTTTCTTTTTATATGATGAAAAGCTTATGATCCAAGCCCTACATGTTGCCTTAAAGGCTTCCCAGACTATCTGGATGGGGGTTATGGGAGACTGGAGCATGGTCTGAAATGGTAATGCTATGAATAGTAGAATCAACAATATTCTTTAATAATGAATTGGACAAAAGAAGATAGTCGATTCTGGAATAGGAATTATGTTTATATGACTATAAACCACCCCCCTGCGGATGAGTCACTCTGACCCCTCATTTCCAGATGAACTTAACACCTTCTATGCACGTTTTGAGGCCAAAAAACACCACACAGGCACAGACACTGCTGCCAGCACTGAACGACCAGACACTACAGCTCACCACAGTACAGAAGGCCCTGGCTACTGTCAACCCACGCAAGGCTTCAGGGCCAGACAACATCCCTGGATGTGTTCTGAAAAACTGTGCTGAGCAGCTGAAGGATGTTTTCACAGACATCTTTAACATCTCGCTCCAACAGGCTGTGGTGCCCACCTGCCTCCAAAGTGCCACCATCATTCCTGTCCCGGAAAAAAATAAATCCCTCCGGCCTCTCTGATTTCCGCCCTGTAGCCCTCACGCCTATAGTGATGAAATGTTTTGAACGCCTGGTCATGCAACACATTAAAAACTACCTCCCTGCTGACCTGGATCCACTACAATTCGCTTACAGAACAAACAGATCCACAGAACACGCAATTTCCACCATGCTCCACTTCACGCTGTCTCATCTTGAGCAGAAGAACACTTATGCCAGGCTCCTGTTCATAGATTTCAGCAGTGCCTTCAACACCATCATCCCACAGCAGCTGGTGGAAAAGCTGCAGCTGCTAAAAGTGGATAATGGCATCTGCAACTGGGTCCACAACTTTTTGACTCAGCGAAAGCAGAGAGTCAACGTGGGCAGCCACACATCAAAGACCATCACAGTGAGCACAGGCTCTCCGCAGGGCTGCGTCCTGAGCCCTCTGCTCTTCAGCCTGCTCACCTTCGACTGCACTGCCAAATTCGGCAGCAACTACATCCTGAAGTTCGCGGATGACACGACGGTGGTGGGCCTCATTAAGGACAACAGCGAGTCTGCATACAGGGAAGAAGTGAAACAGCTGAGTTCATGGTGCAGTTCCCACAACCTCTTCCTCAATGTGGACAAGACCAGCGAGGTTGTTATCGATTTCAGGAGGGCTGGCAAACAGGATCATGCACCACTATTCATCGAGACTGCGAGACTGCAGTGAAAAAGGTCAGCAGTGTGAAGTACATTGATGATGATCTCACTGCAACCAAAAAAGCCCAGCAGCGCCTCCTTTCCCTCCGCAGACTCAGGAAAACAGGCCTCCCCACCACACACCTCACCACCTTCTACAGGGGCACGGTCGAAAGCATCCTGACCTATGGCTTCACCACCTGGTTCGGGTGCTGCAGCGCGAAGGACAGAAAGCGGCTTAACAGACTGGTCAAGACAGCTAGCAAAATCATCAGTGCCCAACTCCCCTGCCTGATGGAGCTATATCAGCAGCGCTGCATCAGCCGAGCCACCTCCATCATTATGGACCCGCTCCACCCCTCCCACCACATCTTCTCCCTTTTGCCATCAGGGAGAAGATACAGCAGCATCAGCTGCAAAACCAGCAGGAGGCTGAACAGCTTCTTTCCCCAGGCTGTAAGGTCGTGTTCACACCAACCTTGTTCAGTCCGGTTGAAGTGAACCCTGGAGCGTTTACCTCCTTGGTGCGGTTCGTTTTGGTTGGTGTGAACGCTGGCCTCGAACTCTGGTGCGGACCAGTCAATCGCTCTCGGGTCCGCCTGGTAGGGGTGGTCTCGGACCGCTATCAAGTGAACTCTAGAGCGGTTTACTTCTGGTGTGAACCCCATCCGCACCAATCACAGGAAGCGCGCCGTTTTACACGTCGCCAGATGTTAATACTCAGCATCTGGATAAACATCTAGGCCCGCTTGATCAGCTTTAGCTTTACAGCAAAATATTATTTAACATGGTCTTCATTTATTGTCACTATATTGTTATTAATAATATGTATAGGCTAATATTTATTCTTGATGAAAGGAGAGCAGCTTAATACATTTTTTGTGTTTAGGGGTAGGCCTATTCATTCATTCATTCATTCATTCAAGGAGATGCATGGATTCAGTAAACAAGAGCTGCTTTTATGATGAGCCAACTTTGTGATTTTTTTGATTGTGAACTTTTTATTGTCCACTTACCTCACTGGTCGAGATTGTATGGCAAAAGAAAAAACATCGTGGTAGGCTGTCCTCTTCTGTGATATGACCGTCAGATTGCAGAGCGTCTTCTGTGACGTGCGTGTATTAATACATTATTTAATTGCCGCAGTCTTACCAGCCGTTCTTATGCGCGGTCCGTTAAAGTCTGCTGATGTAGTCCAGATCAGCACCAACATGAAAATGAGCAGACGATGCTCCATGATGTACAGTAAAAATTGCGAGGGATTTGTTGTCTACCTGCCTAAACTGTATAAGCAATCACCGAACGGCATTTGCTGCCACGTGACAATTTTTGGACCGTTTGAGTTTGGCCTTTGTTAACGCGAACCGGACCAATTGAGAAATTGCAACAATGTATCATCCTCGCTTTGGTTCGAAACAGAAAACGGACCTTTTGGTGTGAACACGACCTTAGACTTATTAATGGACTGTCCCCCATCCACACCCACACTCACCCTTGACAGCTAGTCACCTGTCAAGTCAAAAGACTGAACTTTGGGAGAATGGACTATCTGATTTTATCCTATTTATTAGTTTATTATGATGTTTATATTTATTACTATGTTTACTATTTTTTTATGTTTACTATTTCATTTTATTATTGCACTGAAGTCACTGATCGAGAAAAGAAATTTCGTTCTCTTGTGTATGTAAATGCACAGTGAAAATGACAAATAAATATCCTTGATCCTTGATAATTGTGTCTTTGATTAAAATGTATACTCTCCGGAGTGTGCGTTAATAAGGCGCCACACATCTGTTAATGACTGTATTTCTAGAAACCAGCTGGTTGACTTGCATATCTGCTTCCTGATTGGGTAATCTGACAAATAAAACCTGAAATGTTGCTTAATGAAGAGGCAGAAACATAATGTTACTAATAAATATTTAAATGTATTTCTTAAGTCTGAGGACAAAAATTGGCTTGTGCCGAGTTTGGGGCATATAGATTAGCCTAACTAAAATTATTTTATCATTCTGCAATTCTCCTGGCACTATCACTTCTCTTCCCTCCTTATCTGTAATGACATCCAAAGGAGTAAATAAAATCTTTGTAGAAACTAAGGTCGTTTTCACACCTGACCAAGCGGACTCGGTTCGATTGGGGAGCTGAAAGTTGCAGCATTGTTGCATTTATCACTGTGATTTCTGAAGCGCACCAAACTCTCTGAGCAGCATCACGTGGTTGAAAGGGGCGCTCGTTGATTGGACAAAGTAGGAGGGGATATCCCTCATGCTCCGTCACATTATTTTAGGGAATGCTACAACGTTAGTGAACGCAACCGTTCCTATAATGCTATCGTAGCTTGTCAGGGATTGATTCTGTTATTTTTCTAACTTTGACTATCTAACATGTGACAACATAAGCTCAGAGTTTGAGGACTGTGACTGTTGGTAGTTGTGATTTGTGTTTGTACGAACTCTGGTCCGTTTAAAGCGGACCAAACAGCTCTGGTGTCGCTGGATGTCGCTGGTTCGGCTCCCGCCTTCGGCCCCCTTGCTGCGTGTCATCCCCTCTCTCTCTGCCCTGTTTCCTGTCTGCTCTTCAGCTGTCAATAAGGGCACAAATGGCCAAAAAAATATATATATATATTGTATAGACCACAAAAGCATGTACAACATCTGACGACATGCGAGATGACACACAGCAAGTGAAGCATGCTGTTGACAGAGATTTCTCTGGTGATCTGAGCCGGACTATGGCGAGAAAGAGCACTTTTAATGCATAAATTTTACGGGATGTATTTGCCCAAATATCTACCGTTATAGCTCGTTTCGTGGCTGCCGGCTGCATCCGTCTCCCTCAATACTGAACCAATTTTAAAGCTATATAAATTGATTTCCTATTTCCCTTTCTACCTTTCAAACTACTGTCTTCATCCTTACTCCATTGCTTTTCTTCCTACATGTCTCCTTCTCTCTCCAATCTTCTGCCCTTCATTTCCCGGAGATATTGTGTCCACTAAGTAAGTTTGAATTTATTTAACCCTAGCAGATGGTAAGAGGTATCAAAATTGTGCTTATATGCGACTTAGAGTCTTCACAAAATCCTTCGTGTTGCACTTTTTGACAGATAACACAAGGAATAAACAGTTTTCAACACAAAAAGTTTGGTTATAATCTAGACTGTGATGAAAACATACTTATGTGCTTGTGGTATAACCAGGGTTGCCAGGTCTGTGTGACAAAACCAGCCAAATAGCCACTCAAAACTAGGCCAACAGCGAATAAATCCGGCCCGATACCAGAACTCAAAATATGTCTATACAAAACCATATATACCATTTTTAAAGTAAAACAACATTGCTGTTATTGCAAAATGTATTAGAATTTCTACAAAATAGCAACATAAATGTTAAGTTAGCCAACACTGGAAACAATTTTGTGTAATTGCATACAGTATGTTATCATAAATAAAACAGAGCTGTAAACACAGACTAATCTGTTGCCTTTTCTTTTCAGTTTCTCTTCTGTTTCTCCCGCTGCTTTTCCTCCCTCCCTGCCTGGACAATATACAGATATTTTTTTCCACTTCATATGTATTCACTGTAGTTAATGCAATACCTTATTTCAAATCGGAAACCTTATTATGTTATTTCACTATATTGCTGGTCTGGCTTTGAGTTAGTTTGATAGGATTCATTCCATTCAAAATATGAATCTCTATTCATAGATATTGCCCATGTAATTTGCATATAAAATATGTCCAATATGCCCAACCAAATAAATACAAAGACAAAAACCTTTACGCAACACTTAAAAAGTGCAAAAGTAGCCCAATTCCACGGGAAACCGCGGAACTGGCAACCCTGGGCTGCTCACCTTTTGGTAGACAGCCGGGCTAATTACACCGGTAGCAGCACAGGTGTGATTCCGGAGCTCCTGTCCTGTCTGTGTCATTTACAGCAGGATATGAAATGACACTGGAAACCTGATAAACCTTTAGGAAGTAACAGATAGCCCAGTTAAACACATGTCAGTCGCTGAAATGAAGGTGCCAGAAGAGGAATTAATGAGTGACATTTGGAAGCGATTAACAGGCGAGTCTGCGCTGCCTGTTTTCAGCAACATTGAGAAGTTCAAACGAGGAAAGGACGACTTGTACTTTGTCGCCGAGGACTTCAATGAAACTGTGAAAAAAAGAGAATTGGTCAACGCCAAGGAGCGACTGAGAGTGAGTGTTCATTGGAAATTAGCTACATTGTATGAACCACGAATACAAGTTTGGTAGTTCCCCTGAGAAGAGAAGCTCAGGTCAAACTCTACTTCGGTTACCTGCTTTAGCCAGGAATGTAGCAAGCTGTAAACACTATGAAGCTTATTAAGACCTTTCAGGAATCTGTCTGTTATTATATTTCATACACACCCAGTTAAACCAACTAGCTGCATCACAGCATTAAACCTTGACAATCTCATATTATTCTGTTCCTATGGGCTTAATTGGTCAACCACAGTCAGCAAGTTATGCTTCATCTCCATCAACACTGTTGCCACATGATTATTAAATGCATCAAATTTACTTGTAACCAATATCTGTAAAATAATAATGATAACAATAATAATAATGATGATGATAATAATGATAATAATAATTTAAAAAAAAAAAGCCCTAAGTCTTATTCTTAGAGTTCTGTATTTAGCAGAAAGCATGACCCTTTTAAAAATGACCCTTTTAAAGATTTGCAAATGCAGTTGGCACTAAGTAAAAGAAAGCAGCCTGTATTTTAATAAACACAGGTAAAATATTTCCATGTGTCAATCATGTCTCAGCTTGGTATCTGGAAGGTTGTAGGCTTAGACAGTAGAGACTTGTATAGACATCAGTTTGAAATTCTCCTTTCCAAGGTTGATTGAGTCTAGTAAAGACAAGAATGCGTGTAATGGATTTTTTTTTTTCTCAGCCAATACAGTAACAATTAAGTCGCTGCTTCTCATGGCCAAGGATAATAAATATTTTCACATTATTATATTTTAAAAAGAGGTCTGTATAAGCTGTAGTTTATGCACAATGGGGGTAATAAAGGCTGAGATGTAGTGTGCAAAGATGGATGATTTTAATATTCCATGGCTCTGGCCGAACCAAATCTAACAGGTAATCATTACAACAAAAACAAAATAACATCCCTACTCTTCAAATGTTTTTTTTTTTTTTTTTTCAAGTAAAGTACATCAGCACATCGACTATGAAGCATTTTGCCTAAGAATTCAAATGTAATGCTTTGACATAATCTGTCAAATCAGATATTATTATAATTTTTATTGGCCATCATCAGAATAATAAATATGATAAATCTCCTGTTATCAGATGATAAATTATTAACTGTGATATTTATCTTGGATCTCTACTAAAGGCCCATCCTGGCTTGGTTTGCTGCACTAGTTTCTGTTCTGAGCCCTATTGATTTGCTGTATAGAAAACCACACACTGTATATTATGATCAAATTAGGGCAAAACTGACACATAGACACTTTATTACTCTTGCATGTTGTGCCTGGTTGTACTTTATACTGCAAACAATGAAGAATGAAGTCAAGACAAATGTCACTGCTTCATGCACTTTAAAATCTTTAGATGCATTATGTGTTCTTATTAATCATCACCTATTTAGTTTTTTAAAATTGTGGCTACATAAAATCGGAGATAAACCTCAACCTGTGTTCTGTGCAGATCAGGAACTTGAACACTATGTTCTCCCGTTTGAAGCGCATGGTGCCATTGATGCGACCAGAGCGGAAGCCAAGTAAAGTGGACACACTCAAAGCTGCGACGGAATATATTCGATTGCTTCTGGCAGTTTTGCAGGACACTGACAGTGTAAGTGCTGCATTCATCAGGACTCTCAACAATCGCCAAGTGTCCTCTTTTTTTCCCCAAGGACAACACTGCCACTTCTTTTGAAACGTTGATTAGTGTTATTTTCCTTTTCTCAGGATGATGGCAGTGGGACTGATTTTCTAAAGAATGCAATCACTTATGGTCAGACAGAAAGCTTGGGCAACGACCTGTGGAGAGTGGATGATGTGAGTGTTGTTTGTTTTTTCCACTGTACAGTTATGATGTGGTCTGACACAATGTAGTTTATGTAAACTAGAAGTGTAGTAGTAAGGCAAACATTACATTTCTCAGTGGAACTAACCCACTTTCAGTGTGGGTGTGCTTCTTATCATTGTATGTTGCTCTGGAGTTAGACCCCTAACAATGTACCTACCTACAAGTACCTGTGATATTCAACACTAAGCGGCAGCTCTGTGGAAAAAAAAAACCACTTTAACTACATAATGAAAATGATATGATTCTGATAATATACTGTCATTTCTTTGTGTTTATTTGGTTGCACATTATAAAAGGATGGCTTAGAGGTTTAGGAGCGTAAGGATGTGTGACATTTAACATCCATAAGTGCAGAACAGCACAACATTCACACACATTTTATCATACAAAGCGGCACAACAGTGATCCTGAATTGCACAGGCAAGGCAATCATGGTGGTGACATGCTTGTATGATGTATATGTAAACATCCTGAAATGAAAGGAGACAGTCAGCATTTTAAAATCACAGTTACTGTTTCATCTCCAGGCAACACAGCAAAAAATGTGAATATTTGGATTAACCTTTGGATGTGTCAAATGTATGTCTGTAAAGGAAATTCAGAGATTTGCTTTGGAACACATTGTACAGTACTGTGCAAAAGCTTTAGGCAGGTGTGAAGAAATGCTGTAAAGTAGAAATGCTTTCAGAAATATAAAATGTAATTGTTTTTTTTTTTTAATCAATTTACAAAATGCAAAGTAAGTGAAAAGAAACAATCTAAATCAAATCAATATTTGGTGTGACCACCCTTTTCCTTCAAAACAGCATCAGTTCTTCTAGGTAAATTTGCACAAAGTCAGGGATTTTGTGGGATCATAGTCAGGTGTATGATTAACCAGTTATACCAAACAGGTGCTAATGATCATCAATTTCATATGTGGGTTGAAACACAGTTATTAACTGAAACAGAAACAGCTGTGTTGGAGGCTTAAGACTGGATGAGGAACGGTCAAACTCTGCTACCAAGGTGAGGTTGTGGAAGATGGTTTGATGTCACAGGTCAGACACCATGACAAGACTGAGCACAGCAACAAGACACAAGGTAGTTATTGTGCATCAGCACGGAGGTCTCACCCAGGCAAGGATTTCAAAGCAGACTGGGGTTTCAAGATGTGCTGTTCAAGCTCTTTTGAAGAAGCACAAAGGAACGGGCAACGTTAATGACCATAGAGGCAGTGGTCGGCCAAGGAAACCTAGTGCAGCAGATGAAAGACACATTATGTTCCCTTGGAAATCGGAGGATGTCCAGCAGTGCCATCATCTCAGAACTAGCAGAAATCAGTGGGACCCTGGTACACCCATCTACTCTCCGGAGAAATCTGGCCAGAAGTGGTCTTCATGGAAGAATTTTGGCCAAAAAGCCACATCTCCGACGTGGAAACAAGGCCAAGTGACTCAACTATACACAAAAACAGAGGGACTGGGCTGCAGAAAAATCGCAGCAGGTGCTCTGGACTGATGAGTCAAAATTTGAAATATTTGGCTGTAGCAGAAGGCAGAAGATCTGTGGTTAATTCTCGAAGACCTGCAGACCTGCAGAGTTCCTTCAAAAACTGTGTGCAAGTGTACCAAGAAGAATTGATGCTGTTTTGAAGGCAAAGGGTGGCCATCCCAAATATTGATTTGATTTAGATTTTTCTTCTGTTCGCACACTTCTCATTTTGTAAATTATTAAAAGTAAACAGTTACATTTCATATTTTTGAAAGCATTCTTACTTTACAGCATTTCTTCACACCTGCCTAAAACCTTTGCACAGTACTGTACATGTTAGAAAATAATTGCTGAATACTCTTCAAAAGACTGAACTATGTAGTACTGAAGTAGAGCTAGACTGGTGAACTCTTTTTCATCATTTTTGCATTCAGGACTTTTTGGGGCAGGCCTGAAGTCATGGCTAGATGACACACTCAAGCCATACGTCCCCTAACACTATATAAACTAGAGTGTATTAACTTTGTATGTTATGAGCGTACAGTTTGTATTAAGTAACCTGTTTTGTTTTGTTCACCCACCACACGAAGGGTCACACCATTTGACTGATTTTGCATTTGCTTAGCCTATTAATGTATTTATTAATGTTTAACAAATCATTTATTCATGCTTTATAGGCTAATAAACCATTAATTAATTAACCAATGTTTGGGTTGGTTAATAGTAATCGAAAAATCCTACTTGCTCGTGTTAATTCTCCTCTTCCTTTTACGAGTTCTTAAATTGTCAGGGAGAATGGACTGTTCAGTCACTTGCCTTGTGAACGTCTGGACCAAAAGCCATTTATCAACATTTTTTTAACTGTAAAATTTATGTCTTAATAAAAATATTTGTTTATCTTAGCTACAGGACAACAATTACAACATGCTCAATGAATTATTTTCTTATTGTTAGCATTATTTTCTCTTTATTCTTTTCCTGATTCAAAGTGGAGTCACTGTCTCACTTGTAATAGTGCAGTGGCTGTCAAAATGACTCTTTCGCAATCTGATTGGCTGAACTGGGTTCTCCAAAGTACTCTGTGTGTCAGATGTCACCAGCAGACTGATATTATACTGTATAAAGTACCTTTTTTTTTGTTTTTTCAGCAACTTGTTTTGTTTTTTGTTTTTTTTGTTTTTTGTTTTTTTGTTTTTTTCCACCATAAGCTCTTCATTTGGCTGCTCTGATTATACTGGCCCTCATCTAATATATAGTTGGTCCTGACGCCTGCCCTGTTGTTTAAGTGGCCAAATAATCCTCATTAACCCCCAAACGTGATGCCACAGAGAAGATATTTTAAGAAAACTGTTCAGTTTAATTTTCAGAAGAACTAATATTTTGATTTTTAATTCTTGGATTAAAAATCATGTAGATAAATCATCAAATCCACAATAGTGTTGTTATGATATTGAAATGTATCATTTCGATACAATACCTTGAAAAATATTAATTCGAGAGTATTTCAGTACCACAAGGAGAAATTGACTCAACATTGAAAGCAGATTATTTTAGATTTTAATTAATAGATAAATATAACAAGGCTCTAACATGACGGCAGATATTCAACTGGAGCAGATGAGATGAGTAACAAAAAGAAGACAGCCCTGTAAGTTAGCGAGAGGAGGCGGGACTGTGTGGTCACTACAGCTGGCACCAGAGTATCAATACAGAGAAAAATGAGTATTGAAACCCTTTAAAATATTCAGTATCAATACTAATTTACAGTCTGAAGATTGAATTCCTTTACTTCTTACTTACTGAGTAGTTGATCGAACTACTCGGTGCTTGGAACATTCTTTTTTTATGCTTTTTTTATTGCAGTAAAATGCATTAGCATTTATCAGTTTATTTATTACATTTTTAATTCATTGTCATGGGTTCACTTTTCCAGCTTAAATCAGATTATCTGATGGTAGAAAGATACATTTTACCTGCATGCTTTTTCCTGACAGTTGCTGAACATGTCAGAGGAGCGCATCGAAGATGGGTTCATTATGCCCCCAGAGACGGTAACAGAGGATGGAGATATGACCAGACTGGTGTTGCAACATTGTGTGATGCCTGCATACCAGTTCATCATCCAAGTAGCACCTGATCAGCCTTCGGTAACTCGTCTATCTTTCCTAATATTATGCCTGATTTTATGCTTGGTGTTTGTCAGCTACAGCTACATTTCTGATGCTGGCTGTCCAGGGAGCTGTTGTCGTGCTGCAGTTATGAACACTGACTGTTAATGAAGGTTTGAAATCAGTATTACACAAACACTTTACAGTCAGTCAAAGGGAGAATCTTCACTGAATTAATGCAGTTGATGCAGCTGACATCACATGCGTTCCACCATGATTTACACTGATCTCCATCATGAAGGGGGTCTGGCATGGATTTAACTAGAACTCAACATTTAGTTGAAATTAAATTAGAATTTCAATCGCAACGTCCCTGTTTGCTTCTTGGAAGTCAAAAGGGGCCAAATGATATATCACCTTTCACAGCCGTTCATTTCTTGTCACCAATATGACGAAACAAAAAACATGATGTTATGTATACTGTATACTGAGAGGAGTTTCCTATTATTTTGCCCATCCCCTACTTATATACAAGAGGGGGCAGGATATTAGAAACATCACAATATTATATAATGAATAATTCAGAAGAACAAAACTACGTGAATTAAAAAGTGCTCAGATCACTTCCATTTTGATCTGTTGGTTATACTATAACATTTTTGCATTAAAGTGTCTGAAAATGTTAAGACATGTTATATATTTTGTTGAGTTGCAACAATGTTCAAATGCAAAGAAATGTAATTTATTCAATATAACGGTACATTTTCTGCTAGCCATTACTGGCTAGGTGCTATAACTTCCATGAAAACTACATCAAAGAGCGAGGAAGGAAGTCTGTGAATGTGACTTATCGCAGTGTGAATAAAACTTTTATATTACCTCATCCATGAACATGATTCCTACCTGAGTCATGTCACATAGATTTCTCTCAGCTATGGTGGTTGTTGAGAACTCCCATGATCACACGCTACTTCACGATATCATCAAATAATGTGAAAGAGGCCTCTAGTTGTAGAACTTACCCATTGTACTTTTAATTTTCAAAAAAGACATTTATATGAACAAATGTTATTGAGCCATTAAAGAAATACTCATGGATCAGACAGCTATTCAAGAAGAAGTTTGATCCCTATGTTCTTTTGAAGAACGTTGGGATCAAATTGTCTGGACTGTCTGACTTGACAGATAGTACGATGCTTGCAGGAGAATAACACAACAACAACAGCAGCAGTTGCATGCTCTAAAAGAGACCAATAAAATGGTCCGTTAGAAACCACAGTGGAAGCTTCTAATGTTCAATATTTGTTGAGACTGCATCAAAAAAGTTGTGATTCAGCTGTGGACATCTTGAGCTATACTCATGTTTACTATAATAGCCTGCTTGGTTGGATATTTTGTAGAGTTTCTTTCAAAATGGGAACATTTTCCTTTACAGTCCCCTATAGAGCAAATTTGTTCTCACAGTCTGTACTCTATGCACACAACATCACAATAACGTTTCTGTTACCTTGTGACCAGGCTATTTTCCCCTCAATTGTAAAAGAGGGCGCAAACTCCTCCTAAATAATTTTCTTTTACAGATTGGTTGTCTGTATTTGTGGCCACAGGGGAGGAGGGTGAAGCATGGGTTGAGCGGGTGGCAGGGGTCCTGGGTCAGCAATGTCATTGAGGACCATCAATGCAAAAGACAGAAATAGACAAATGCTGGCCAGTTATGTGATGCAGAGGTCAGATGCTTTGATTCCACACCTATTAATATGCAGACTTCTTTTACAGAAAAGAAAAGGATACAATCATAGTAATGTAATTAACATTTCATGATTAACGACGACGAAATCCTATAGTGGAATATGAATTTAAATCAGTTTTCTGACCTTTTCACCTTCATTAGACATTTACAGATTTTGAAGCTTTGGGCAGAACAGTATGGCTGTTTAAATGTCAAAGGAATTCCTGCAGCTATTGGAGTAGGTGCTGAGAAATTAATATTCTCCAATAGCTATTGTTTTTTATTTTGTATATTGGCTTTCCCCCAAAAGGAAATCAATTATTAATTCTGTATGTTTTGTTCATTTAGAACTCACTTAATAAAAAAATTGAAAAAAAACAAAAAGTCGATAGGATAAGCAAATGCAAAATCAGTCAGAAGGTGTGACCCTTCAAACACACGACAGGCAGCCTTCAAGTCTAAAGACAGTCCTTTCAAACAATAGCCAATCAGACACGTTTAATTCTTGAACTGATTTCTCAGGAATATGATACAATAAGAAGTGGCAATCAACACTCTTGTCTATGGTGTAACCTGAAATCTGAGACATTCACACCGTCCTCACAAGTACCTCCTTATCTGATTGGATAATTCAAGGTGAAGAGGCTTAGATCAAGACAAATCTGTCTTGTCTGTAGTTCACACACTTGTGTCATTATACCATGACAGAATTGGTGTGACGTGCTATTCAGGTTTTAACCTGACGTGACCGTCACAGAAGCTGCTGTTGTAGGTGAACAAGCCTTGGATAAGGTAGTCTGCCTCAACCGAAAAGTTAAAGCTTTAACACAAGAGATGTTCCTCAGTAACTGAAAAGTGTTTTATTAATGTTAAATTAATTTTTGTGCTTCTTTATGCTTTTTTATTTGAAGTGTCATCCAGAAAAAATAACACAAACAACTGAGAAGTCGTCACCTTGTTTTTTTATTCAACAGATGTCTCAGCCCTTCTGAGGGGTGTTTGGAACAGATGACTTGGACCAGTATAGGAAACTGCCAGGTGGGTTTTTTAATACATGAATATCAAATCAGTTGTTAGAAATATATTTCCAGGTAACATTAAGATGACTCAAATCATACCAAAAGTTGTGAGGATGGTTTAAAGGATAAGTTCGATTTTTGGACACCTGGACCTTATTGTTAGGATTAAATACGCTCGTAGACTCACCCAGACAATTTTGGTGGAGCTCGGAGCCGTTTTCGAGCAATTTAGATCCATCCGACGGTGTTTTTTCTCATGCCATAGTAGCGGACGGGGCCAGAAATCGAAGCTCCTAAATTAGAGCTTCGATTTCTGATAATTAGACATTATCTGCTGCGAAACTCGCTCTAACTACAAAGTAAAGACATCATACCCAAGTTATTTACTTATAAAGCAAACACTCAGAAAATATACCCTTTTTGCATTTGTATGGGCTACTTACTCTATCGAAAGTTGGCCGCTCGGTCCTGCTGGCTTCGGCTGCGTCTGCCAGTTGACTCTCGGGACATGAA
>JAJHUR010096398.1:0-20153 GCA_027495735.1 Lutjanus campechanus
TGGACAGCTACAGGTGTGAATGCACTCAGGACACATTTGAGATCCGATTGCTCAGACAATATTCAGAGGTGGTCTCGGCTGCATGTGACCACATTTTTTTTAGCAGTGTGTATGCAGTGTATCTTAGCGCCCACATCGAAAGACCTCCTGCTGAACTGATGTCCTGTGGGTATATAATTTGTTTCATTGTAATGTAGATTATGCATGGGCTCTCTTACACACAAGTAACCCCACACTCCCTTAAAAAAAAATCACGATATTTTGAGAGTTGTTGGGTGAGGAGCAACTTTATACCTGTTGTAAAATGCTGTCTATGACAAATTCTTAATTACTTGGGCCTTCTTGTAAATTCAGCAAATGTTATACATTAAGTTATGTTTTTCTTTGTGGAAAATATATTGTGTCCATTTGTCCCAGCCAGCCACCAGTTAAAAACAACTATGCATTTTGCATATATGTTCATTTGCACACAGAGCAGGGAAGTGAAATGGCTATGGCGGATTCTTCATCAGTAATGCCTTCTTGTAAATTTGACATGAAATGCAATAGATTAAGTTGTTTATTTTCTCTCTAAAAACATTATGTTGCTGTGGAAAGCAGACAGGAGAGAGGCTCCACTGTGCACCAGGACACACACTTTCACTCTGTCTCTATCACTCTGTCGTTAATGCCTTTCTTAGTCATCTGTGTTGTGAAGACATCAGATTTCCACAAAGTTAGAAAAAGTAAAAGCGTGCTTGTCGTGCTCATAGTTCAAAATCCCAGCCAGCTCACTTATGACTGGATCACCCAGGAAAAATGTTAATACCAGGTCCGAACAGTCTCAGGGAGATGCATGCAAGACAGAGAGACGCAGAGGCAGACAAGTTGACAATGGTGGAATGATGGTACTGTAAACAGACAGACAAAGACATGCTCTGACCAACAAGCAAGCAAAGCAAGAAAGTATCATACAGGCTGAGAGGCGCTGGAGCCAAACAGACCAGGGAGGCAGTACGAGAAGAGGCCAAAAGCAGAAAACACATAACTCAAACACCAACACTTAGTACACACAAACATCAGATGGATGGTGGGAGAAAGAAATTATGTAAATAAAAATGAAAAAATAAGGAAGGGGATAAAGACATGACATTATTAAAGTGTTAGGAAAACAGATTTTAAGCCATATTTCACTGTGGTATAAGACTGGCCAATTTCAATTCTGGCATATCAGACTGAGTATCTCGATATCGTATGCACTGTACAACAATAACTGGAATGGTTGGATATTGGTTATGAACACATTATCTAGAGGCACTGGGTTGAATTTTCATGAAATAATGAGAGCACACTGGCAAATGGCAACAGTGAACCAAAGTGAAACATCAGGTTAAGGAGAATTAATTGCAAAATGCTGGGAGTGCACTGGAGGAAGTGATGCAGAGGGAGGTGCAGAACACTAAAAGACACTGACAACAACCTATTAAATATAACGAGAACATGAACGAATTGAAATAAATTAAAAACATAATACAACTATGTTAAAAGCCTAAAGTACAGGTATGTGTTATAGCCCCAAGTGATTAATTTTAATCCCTTAATTAAAAAGAGGATCTCACAGAATGAAAAAACTATAGGGCTCAAGAACCTGAGACATTATTACTTTACTTGAGTATTTCTATTTCATACTACAATACTTAATCACATTTCAGTGGAAAATATGGTACATTTTACTCTACTGCATTTATCTGACAGCTGTTGTTTACTTTGCAGATTCAGATTTAACAATAAGAACAACAAAACCAACAACTGCAACAACAACAATAATAAATTAGAAATTATGACACATTTTAAAGTTTAAACAACAGTACATTAAGAACCACAAAATGACAATGCTCCCTACAAACTAATGTATCAGTAATAATAATCCAGTGTATATTCAGTACATACAAATTTGACTGATAACATGAAACATACAGTTAACAAGAAACAGTGAAAGAAATGAGAGCATATATTTTATGTATCACTGTGGTGGTCTTACCTGCGGCAGTGGTTTCTGATAGACCTGCATGGCCAACATGACAGGAGCTGCTGTGTTCCAGTTGTAATACCTACAAGAGATGACAGAGAGCACTCAAACATCTATCTGCAAAAGACAGCTGTCATATTTGATTGCCACTTTCTTTCCAAATGTTAACTAAGAAGATTAATACCACTCTCCTGTCTGTATGTTAACTGTGCACAGTAACTTCCTGGAGTCTCTGTTACAACAACAACAACAAAACACCAGGCAGTTGCTGCACCTAGCCAACAAACAGTCAGAACAAAAAAGGAGGATTTACCTTTTGGTTTTGAATATAATATAGTAAGACATACTTGTTTCCTATCTTTACCACCAGGTTAGGGTCATCGATAATAGAGGGGTTTTCAGAGAATTGTTGGTAAGAAACTGCCCTCTCCTGGAACTGCTCTGTGGTATGAAAAAACACACACAGAGATTGTCAGATAGATGTTTTAAAAATAATTCTTTGTAAAGGTAAAACTGTTTATCTATGACAAAAAGAGACAACATTAGACATGCATTTTTTTAAAGTAAAAATTTAAAAACACAATTAACTTTATTTCTGTCCTTCTGTCATTGCATCCGTGCACATTCCACATCCTACCTCTTGTGATCTCCCTGTTGTCAGTGAGCCCTCCGCACAATGAGATGGCAACATGAGGCAGGTCCCCTAGTTGGTCAGACAAACTGTCTACGCCGCTGTCCATCCCACTGCTGCCCACTGACTGTGGGGACTGATTGGCGCTCCGCACTCCCATCATCATCATCTCTGAGTCTCCCCTCATGGAGCTATTGCCTCCATCACTGAGAAGAGAACACATACATCTTAATAGACAAACATCTCTGACGAAGATTGTTGTGATGGTGGCGGTCAGTTGGATAAAGTTATGATCAAATAAGCACAAGACTAAAGTGCCATACAGAGTAGCAGTTAAACTGAAAAAGAGCAATGTCAACTACAGTCATTACAATTATTTAGCAGTAATATTTTTTCATTTCAAAATTTAATTGGAGGATAAACCACTTGAGATGCACAGTCTCATTTTCATGACATTTCTTCAAAATGCTGTATATTTTGGCCCCACAGCAAGTATTTGCACTAAAGCAGTAATAGTTAGCTGTAGCCATGAAAAATAAAAATAGTCAAAATGTAATTTATTACTCCTGAAAAACAGGACATACGTACATTATTTATGTTTCCCCTCAGAGTACCCAGAACTGAGTACCAGAAACTAAAAGGTTCCTTCACCCTGTTGTCTGTTTCCACCATTATTTAAAGACCCGCTAAGATTAGTCTGCTGCTTTTACACATAATTCTTTCATGTTAGCCTAGAACAATGATTTCATCATTAGTCCATCAGTTATGCTTTCTTCTATAATTCCTGTACTTTTTGAAAGCACAGTTAAATCAGGTAAAACAATGTCTCCGATTCTTAATTTAGTCCATGGTCCTGCATTGTATGGTTTCCTCAGCTCTTTTGAATCTTGCTGAGGGCCTCCATGGTGGCCAGAAGAGGGTGAACTACACCACATGAAAGTCCTCTATACAGTAGATATGTGTCCTTGAGGAGGGGTATGTTTTATACTCATATGAAGGCATTTACAAACATGTTTGGTATATCTAAATGTGATGAACTGAACCTTTTAGGGAAGTAAAGAGCAGCAACTTCAGGCTCCAGCTCTGTAATGTCATCCAGGTATATGCCGTCAGCACCCAGGTGTTGGCTTCTCTTTTCTAATAAGACACAAACACCATCAGTAACAGACACAAGAGATGACACTGAAGCATGTAGATGCTCTGAGTTCCTGAAAAAAACTGTAGATAGAGCACTGATACCTTTCTTCTTGGATGGTGAATCAGTTCTTCGAATAGGACTTCCTCTATTCCCGCCTTCGTCAAGATGGTCAGGGAGAATCCTGGGAGACACTGAGCAGGCTGTTAAACCCTCCATCTCTGCACACAAAGGCCCAACATTTTCCACTTCTCTCCCTAAGGAAAAAAAAAACATAAACAAACCCAGAGGTCAGCAGGATATAGTGATACACCAGGTTAACTTTAGAATTTCCCATAAAGAATCTGTAATTCTACAGTCTAAAACTAAATTTACCACTTGATTCCTGTTGATTTATGGTTCACCAACGGAAAATGTCACTATTTATAATCCAGCACACATTCTCAAATGCTGAATTTCCAAAAAATCACCACTGGGGGTCACTAAAGAGCAAGTGCTACAAGTCTGACAGATAGGTGTGGACGCCTGTTGTTTGTTTACAACCTGCAGATGAATTCAACTGACTTTTTAAAGACTAGTTCAAGGACAGTCCAGATGAAAGCACGGTCAAAGAGGAATATGTTAAACATTTTGAATATGTTCACTGACTATGGCTTGATAGTTGGAAATGTTTTAGTAAAACTTGTTTTTAGTTTGATAAACTAACTTTAACACAATTTATACAATTATTGGCTACTGTAGACACTTATGACTACCTTGCTCTCCTCCAGGCACATCCGCAGTGTTAGTGCTTAGTCCAACCCTAGCTTCATTTTTGCTGTCCTCAGTGTCCTTTTCCCCTCTGTGAGCAGCAGTCTCCCCTGGCTGGGGAGCATAGATACTGAGGGGCGGTGGTCCAGTTTCATTGATGGCTCTGAAGTGAGTGCTGGCAGACACTGGGATGGAGACTGCTGTGGCAGGGTCCTGCTTCTGGTGGGAGGTCAGGAAGGACGGCTGTGAAAGAGAGCAACAGAGATTAAACTTGTCACACAGTAACAATTTATAATGCCCAAAAAATTGATTATTTATTATCAGGGTTATGATACTTATGTAATGCTATAATTTTTAACATTTATCACTAGGTTAATTACTTTATGAACTGTCTGCAAACATTATTTGAATGGATATTATAAAGTTGCAACTAATGTTTATAAAACCTTACAGTTGCTTAATAAATAGTTTAAGAAGCACACATAAACAATATTTGAATGTTTGTTGACAGTGAAATATAATTAACCAAATTTAATTAACTATCAATTTACTATTTATTTAATATGTGGTTGGAACCAGCAGCTTGTTTAGCTTAGCTTAGTAGTAGACTAAAACCAGAGGAACAGCTTGCCTTGCTCTGTGTAAAGGTAACAAAATCCACCTACAAGGACCTCTGAAGTTCCCTAATAAACGCCTCATTAGCTTAATCCGCACAAAAAACAAGTCCCAAAAATGACAATTTCCTGTTTTACAGTTGGTTATGTGCCAAACATTTCAACTGCTAATTACATTAATAATGTTAAACAATGAGCTTTAGAGGTTCTGGTAGGCAGATTTGTTGGCCAGCTGTTTCCAGCCTTCATGCTAAGCTATGCTAAAGGGCTGTTGATGGTTGCTTCATATTTATAGTACAGACATGACAGTGGTATTGATCAAGGGTTCTCAGCTATTTGTAATTTAAGGCCCACTTCTGATTGTTGAAAGGACCACCTTGCCAAATAAATGGGAAAAAACGTGACAAAAAAGTTGAAAAAATAAACTGGTTTTCAACACTGTGCTTTTGGCTTAGCATCGCTGCCTGCAATTATGGATCCAAATTTATATTATTACATTATTATATTTCTTCATGCAATGATGAAATGTGAACTTTTGTTTTTTGTTGAACTTTTACTCATGGAAAGTTGTCTCCCAGATCACTTTTTCATTTCAAAAACCAATTAATTTTGTCACTGAATCAGAGGGAATGATAAGCTAATGGTGGAAAAACACGTTTGTGTCTACCTGACTGATTTTCAGCAGTGTGTGTGTGTAGATACCTGTGCAGCCTGTGGCAACTCCCCCCAGGTCCACATCATCTCAGGGTTGTCTTTGTTCTGATTGGTTAGCTCTGAGTCACTTTTCGGTGTTGATGACCGTGAATCATCAGGGCTACTGGAGAAAGTGACAGACACTTGATCAATTTGTAGTCCATATATTATCAATGAAGTACCATTAACATACTTAAAATGCTTCAAAACGCTAAAATAAAATGCAGAATTCCTAATAAATATATTGATTTTTTTTTTTCAAACTGTGCTTTTTTCTTCATCAGTGCATGAATTCATTTCCAGCATTCAGAGAGGCTAAAATTGAAGGTGATACCTAATAGGGGAAGAGAAGTGAGAGTTCTGCTGGGGACAAGAGATGGACAGACCACACGGTGGAGGGATGGAGAGAGTCTCCTTAATCACATTACTACAGGAAGATAAAAAACAGAGAAAGACATACAAAAACAGAAAAGGAGATGAGGAGAGAGAAAGAGAGAGTGACACGGTGAATCATGATTATTATCTACTCATTGTGAACACAGAAATGAAAACGTTTAGTACAGTGTGAACAGGATAAAAAAGAACTGAAAAGTTTACTAGATAGTTAAAAAAGATGAGGATAAGTTTAATACCTCTGTGAACGGGTCCAATCAGTGCTGGGATGTGTGTGCGTGTTGGCTGTAGAGCCCTGATCACCGTACATGGGTCTGATCACAAACACAAATATGTAGATGTCAGTCATATACGTACCCGACCAGTGCACACATCCATGTAAAGAAGAGAGGGTCACACCCACAAATTTGTCATTGTCCTCTATGAAAATGATTGATGTTTTCAGCATCTGATTCTGATAATATCACAGGGGTATTTTTATTGATTTCAAGAAGCCTTTTGGTTTGGTTGATACCCACTCCGAGATAAATGTAGTTGGTCTATCTCGATATGCATAATATGCATAATATGCATGATATGGTTTCATTATTATAAACCTAATTGAAAACAATGTGTTGTCCTTCAAGCGAATAACAAGTTACACCACAAGGTTCAACACTGGGTCCACTTCTATTCTCTATTTTTATTAACAATCCTTTCCTTTGTTCTAATTCTTCTGCTCAGCTTTCTGCAGACGATACTGTCATTCCCACATTTAAACCTTCTTTACTCCAAATCCAAATGACCCATCAGTTGGATTTTAATACCCCACAAAAATGTCTCTTATCTAATAAACTTTTACTCAATGAAACACTACAGTCACCACAGAGAGCATTAAAACAAATTCTTAAGGATGCCAGGTAAGTTACCAGGTGTACCAAGTGAGTGTAACATCTATCACTGCCCTTCACATAGAATACAATCACATAGAGGTGACAGGTGAACAACAACACTTATCACTATCAAAATCTATATACTGTAGTTTCACCTGAATCTGTAGCATATTTTAAATAAACATCACAAGCATTTTTTTTTCTAGAATATTCCTAATTCCTTACAAATACAGATTGCCAATTATTGTCCTTCCCAGAAACAATTAAATAAACAAATAAATGAAAATGTTTAATCTTTTGAATAGGTATTGGTTACATTTTGAAAAATCAAAATAAAGTAAAACAAGTGCTTTATTTATACTCATAGAAATGCCCTGAAATGCTTTGAAACACCAGTTGTTTGCAGCCCGTTTGACTGTAACCAAATATCACAAACCAACCTAACATCTGCACATCAAATATGATACAGTATCAGGCGTGACATGACACACATTCTTTCATGTCTTTAAGGGTTCCAGGAATTTCCTCACCCTGCCATGTGGCAAACTTTCTAAGAAAAACTTGGAATCCCTGCAGTCAGGACGCACTGCTGCCATTATTTAAAAGACACAGCAAGCACTGTGGGAACAGGACAAATTCTTGGAGCGCGTCCCACAGACAGAGCTGTTTTTCAAAGGGCTTCACACACACACATATGTAAACACAAACTTGCACACACATGCAGAATCACATTCATCTCGCTTAATTGTTCCTACCCACTTACTATGAGTAATGGTTTCCTACATAAACACACAATTTTCTGGCTGAGGAAGAACAAATTTGGTAATTTCACAGGAGAGATGTCTGGATTTCTTGTTTTCCTCTGGGCTCAGTTGGACAAAGGTGATGCCTCGTACTTGCACCAATTAGGATTTGACAATGTTTGAATCAGAATCTGATGACAGTTGGTGGATTGTTTGGTTGCTGTCAATCAAATCTCAACAAACCACACCCACACAGTTCTGGTGAAGCAGGCTGAGGTGAAGCTGAGTTTCTGAGCACTATAAACTCTTTATAGATAACACCTGAAGATGTTTTTGTGTGTTGGCCTTGAAATGAGGTGTGGTCAGGTGCATTGTTGGGGCGTTGCTATCTTGAAGCAGCAGAAAGCGACTGCACCAGGTCCAAAGTCAGGTCAATGGCTAAAGTGGAGTTGGACATAAATGCATGGGTAGATGGGTAGATTGCCTTAATAGGGCCCTTAATGTAAAAGACAAATACTGAAGATTCATAGCCAAGTTTTCAGGGCTTAAGGGGACAGGTTACAGCTAATGGCAGTGAATGGCGACCATGGATAAAATATAAAAAAAAATAAAAATAAAAAAAAAGAACACAAAACAAACATAAAATGTCTCTATCCTGCTCGTGTGGTGTAATCCAAGTGTCCGCGAGCCGCGACAATAAAATGTAGCCACACGTGCATCTTAATGGATGCACGTGTGAAAATATCGCAACATTTGGATTACACCACATGAGCAGGATGTTTGTTTTGTGTTCTTTTTTTTTGTTTGTTTTTACATTTTATCCGTGGTTGCCATTCACTGCCATTAGCTGCAACCCTGTTTTCTGCTGAAACTCCAGGATTGTTTTGTGAACTGAAGATCTTCACCCATCATCACATCGGCATGGGGTGAGTACATATTGAGTGGACTATTATTCTGGGGTGGAATATCGCTTTAATTATAAGTAAAGCACAAATCCTACGCACAAGAGTCTACAGCCACAGTACCAGCTCTGTAGCAATAACTGCAATTTTAAAATACAGCACTATTGACAAGCCAGTCACAGGGGATAGCAAACAACCACAACAACCACAATATTCTTGTTTTTTCTTTTTTTTTCATAAGGCCAGGCCCTAAATGGACATATTCCAGTTAACAGAATGTTACTTGTATTCCTGCTCTTCTGATTCATACGGTGCAAATGCACAAGTCCCCTTTGGGAAAGAACTAAAACAAAACACTTAAACGCTCATTCATGCATGAAAAATGTAATCACATACACAGTCTCACACAATAAGAGGAGTTATTGGCAGTGGTTCACAAACAACATTGTGACTGCTGACGAATGTTGTTTACCACAGCAGTGGCAGAGACTGACCCCCGCCCGCTTATCACAATCATTCATTCACACACAATCAAACAAACTATCACGTACACACACAGACACACACCTGTTGCCGTCGCCCTCTCTCTCCTCATCTGAGCTCAAGTCAATTGTAAACATGTCCTCATCTTCTGAGAACTCTTCCCCACTCTCCTCTCTCCTCCCTCCTCCTCCACCTGTCTCTGGCCGTGTCTTCCTCCTCCTCTTCCTCCTCTTCTTGGTCATTCCAAAATCACTTTGCTGTGGTCCCAGACTCTGGACAGGAAGTGAGCTGCCGGGGATTGAGTCTATGTGATAAGAAAGAGTGTTAAATAAAATACACACATTTCCGCAAACCAAAATGTTTTTTTCAACAGTTCCTACCATGGAGACGAGAACTGCCCCTGCCCAGCTGGGACTCCATTAACTCCCCTCCTGTTGACATGATGGGTGAGGTTGCAAGGTGGGACGGAACTATTTCCTGTCAACAGAGGGACATGATACGGTCATCTGAGGTCAATGATCAAAAATCTACCTACTCAAACTGAAATGAACAGTATTTTATGTGAAATAATTGAAATTTGAAGTTTTGACCAGTAGATGGCAAATCAGAGGGTCACCAAAATAATCAGGCTTTATTATCTTTATTACTTCGTATATCTCTTAATGGATGCACGTGTGAAAATATCGCAAGATCGATGCCATGCTTACATGCTACCTGCTACATGCTACAGTTGACATTTTGGCTAAAAAACATGGTGTAAATGGCGTCTTTTGTGGTTAAATTTTAATGTCGCGGCTCACAGACACTTGGATCACACCACACGAGCAGGATGGAGATATTTTGTGTTTGTTTTGTGTTCTTTATTTTTTTACATTTACATTTGGTCTTTAATCACTGCCACTAGCTACAACCCTGTTTTCTGCTGAAACTCCAGGATTGTTTTGTGAACTGAAGATCTTCACCCATCTTCACATCGGCATAGTGGTGAGTACATATTGAGTGGACTATTACTCTCTACCAAATTACATACCAGTAGGGCTGGGTATGATTTTGTTTTTTTGTGATATCAGAGAAACTTTTTCAAAAAGGGCCAGAAATGTGCTTCTAGTGACTGTTGAAGCTGTGTGTCTAGCACTTTGCTGCGTTTCTAGTGTTTCACCGTGGACCTGCAGAGTCTAACAGCCACTGCCCATGGTTGGTTGGCTATGTTTCTGGACACAATTGTAGCCACAAGGCCACGCCCCCTGCGGTGGTTGCATTTTTCAAAATTATACAATGCGTGGAGTTCAGGCTTGGATGAGCAGCCACACTTTAATTAGTATAATTGGTAACACCTGTGTTTATTTGATATCAGTTAAGCTGCCATGAAAAGGGTCTATTTATGCTGTAATTGTTGAGCTATTTTAGTACAGACTGAAGTGGCACAAGGATGCAAGTGCTAGTGCTAATGTCAAAATGCCAACAAGCTCATAATGACAATGTTAACACGCTGATTCTAAGCAGGTAATGTTTACTATGTCTTCCATCTTAATTCAGCATCTTTGCATGCTAACACCTGCCATTAGTTTAGTAAGTACCAGCACAAACATCAAGATGCTTATGCTGCCAGGTGAGAAGTAAGTGAGACACTCTGAGAACAATAAATGTACAAAATTTCAATCCATGTAGTCATGAGATATTTGCAACAGATATTTCCATCCTTGGAGTGATGCTAGCTAGGCTACAAAAATTAATATGATACTGAATGTCACAAAAACAGAGCTGCAGAGTGCAAACTGGGTGTTACTGATTGATGAGACAGAACGCTTTGTTCTCTCCCATGTGGATCTACATAATCTGGAGGGACATTGGTTTTGAGCCCAGATTAGCAAAATCACAGATTTTCTCATTACAGTCTCACTGCAACGACCATGCCAGAAAGAGAAGTAGAGAGACAAACAGAGACAGAGAGAGAAAGATAAAGAGATGATCCAGACAGTGCAGAATGACACATGCTTCGCAGTGCACGTGTCATAACATGGTCCAACACAGCCCAATTCACTTTGACGGAAGAGGGAAAGGGACAGAAATGCCAGATCCCAGCTCAGCTCAGAGCTCTAGCATTTTGCAGAAACATCCAGCCAAAAACCACTTTTAATTCATTTAAATGTTTCATCTGTTTATCTCAAAACTGGACGTCATTTCTGTGAGCAAGATCTTCTGCAGAAAACTGAATCTACCTGCATCAAAGAATATGAGATGCATGAAATTTATTTTCAGATGGACTGTCTTCAGGTCAGCAGTACAGTTTTTGTTTGTACACTGCAGAAACGAGATGCTACGATGGAATAACTGGGATTATTAGAGAGATTACATTTTACACAGCATTTTAAATCTCTAAAATTGGTCACACTAAAACGAAAGCTGGTTATGCAGCAAACTGACCCCTTCTGAAGTCCCGCCCCTTTTGGATCCTCTGTCAACTTTCTTTTTTCTTGTACTTAGATGTGCTAGGCTTGTCTATGTTGACAAGAAGACCAAATTTTGAAAATGCTTATAATAAGTTGATGGAAGACCTGTAAAATCCACATATAGATCACATGTTAAGTTAGCTAATGTTAGCAAAATGCTAGCTAACTAGATAAAGCTACCTAGTTAGCAACTGTTTTGCTAACTTAAGTAGTGTGGTTTATACAGATCCCCAGCAACAGGTTCTGCCAGATACCAAGTTTGCTCAACTGTTACTGAAGCACAGAGCACAAAGCGGACACAACTGTGATAAACCCGAAAGCAATTACACATAATTTTTATGTTTCCACTTGTAAGGCACCTTAACATAAACAAGTATACCATGTAGGTTTTATTTTTACTACCACTAACCAGAAATTCCAGATGTTTTTAGCCTGAAGATTGATTTATGCTGGAACATTTGTTTAATGTTTCTCAAGTGTGATCTATTTGCCAATACACAAGTCCCAACAAGTCCTCAAGTATAAACTTCACACCCTGAGGAGCAGAGAGGGAGAGAGTACAGGGGGAGTTAGGTGGAAGAGGCACAGAAAACTGGGCTCGGTGCCAAATAGTTCCTTAAAAATGTTGTTGATCGTTTTCCATTCAGATCGTTGAGATGATATCTGATAACTGTTGTTGTGAGAAAGAACAAAAGCACTAACTGAAAAAAAAAATCATTTAAAACTGAAACAATCGTCCAAGTGCCGTATGTGACAGTGATTCATCCTTCGCATGTTTATCTGAGTGGAATAAATTCCTACTGCTGTCTGCCTATTTGAGCTCCTGCGTGTCTTGTTTGTCCTGCTCCTCTTTCACCCTCTGTAGATCTTGTCTCGTCTGTCTCCCCGTCAGTTTGGACAGTGCACAGATCACTGACAGCCAGTTTCTGAGTGTAGTCTGTGTGCAACCGACTGCACATGGAGGTGAATTCAGCAGAGCTATAAATAGCCCTCTGGTGGTTTTCCACTCTGTGGACAGAGAGTTATGTCAAGGAGAGGATTTGACACAAGGCCCAAACAATGTGACAGACACGGTCACAGACAATTTGCAAACAACTCTAATTGTTTGTTTGAAATTTTCCCATCCATTAGGGAATGAGGCATTACAATGTTCTTGCATGACCCACTCTAAAGAGCATGTGTGGCGCCTATTGACTGATTGGCAGTTAAATAAAGGCTCCCATCTTTTAAAAGAGACAGTAAGTAATGAAAGCAGTGTTAGACCAGTGTAATCCTTCAGATTAAGAATTAGATCTTCTCAGACATATTGCTCTTAATTCCTGAGTATGAAACATGGCCAACAGTCATCATGCTCACTCCTCTGTCCCCTCCAACTTCCTATGAATCTGTGCCTATCATTTTACAGAATCAATTGTCAAAACAAGAGGAAATGGTCCCAGGTTAGGTTATTTTCTGCTGAATTTGCATTCGTGCCACACATTCTTCCATGTAACATGATCTAATATGGATACTGGGGCTGTTGCAATATCTAATTTTCATTACATGATTATCATTCCCATCCATACACTAGCATTTAAGACAGGAGAGTGCTGGCCAGATTGTACTCATCTACGATTGTCGTCCTCACCAAAACTCAAGCAGAAGCCTATATTCTTAGAATGTAAGCATAATGTGCATGTTTACATCCATTGCGTTTAACCTTCCAACTGACCCTTCATCCTGCCATTTTTGGAACCTCGGTCAACTTTCCCCTTTCTCTAGCTGATCTACATCAGTTGTTAGCTTGCTAGTAAGCTGGTGTTTAGCAAAATGGTTGCCAACTAGCCAGCTAATCTACATCAATCTTAGCTAGTTATATCTGATTGTTAATGTTAGCAAAACGCTAGCTAAATACCTAATCTACATTCATGTGGCTTTAATACGTGCCCCAGCAATGTCTTTTAACCATCTTCAAAATGAGGTTTTCTTTTCCACAAAGATAAGCCTATGGCATAGCGTATATAAGTCCAGGAAATAGGAAAATAAAAAGTCACTGAAACAGAGTGAAAAGAGACAGAAGTTTCAGTCATAAGAAATGTACAGCCCGGTCTGTTACAGGCCATCATAATGTCAAGAATTTTGTTTTCAACTTCCGATTATTGACTTTTCTGCATCAAAACATAATCTTTCAAGACAACTGTGATGTATCCAATAATCAATTTTTCCTCTACCCCTAGATGTTTGTCAAATACTTTTTCCTAATCTTATCAGTCCATAAACCACCAAAATGCTATTCACATTGACAGTGACGCTGTCACATTGTCACAGGAGTCCTGGGATGAGTGACAGCATTGCGCTCCTTTTCATTACTTTAAGTTTCACATGCTGGGCAATTCATCATTGCTCAAACACTACCTTTTCCCTCCTTTGTGCTCTGCAGTTTGCTGGGTGCATACCTCATAGCGCACAGATAACTGCTTTATTCCAAGTGCCTTATAGTGCTGTAAGTGGATACATTTTTGGTCCATGCAGGTCACATGCACATAAATAAAACAGGAGCGTGCATCTGTGGCTACTGAGTTACTATTGGCAATGCATACTGCAGGAATACAACATACAACTCAACTGTCAAACAGAGAAAATAGGATTTTCCACAATCACAAGTCAAAATGTTTCAAACCATCCATCCGTGTGTGTGTGTGTGTGTGTGTGTGTGTGTGTGTGTGTGTGTGTGTGTGTCTGTGTGTGTGTGTGTGTGTGTCTGTGTGTGTGTGTATGTTGTTGTTTATGCCAGTCCTGATGATTTATTTCCAGGAGACTAACGTCATGCTGGCCAACAGGATGCCACAAAGGAATAGAGGCTCCTGTTCCTGCTTGTTGTTCAGCTCATAATTATAAAGTCTTTATCTGGTTTTGTACAAATAGAATCTAAGACCAACAGATAATTTTTCATTCAAAACAAATAGATGTCATTTCCCATGTGTCATAATTAAATGTCTGGTAAAGTCAGCCATCATTCTGCCAGGATTTTGTTTTGCCATATGATGACATAATTTGGTAACACTTTACAGTACTGGTCCACTAATATGCATTTATTAATGCTTAACTAAAGCAAATCATGAGTTAATGTGTTACTCATGAAGAACTAAGCAAAGGACCAATATTGTAACTTTAGCTGTTTTCACATTATTGTGTTTTCTCTCTTCTCTGGCTGTTGGACCAACAATTCTCTTTTTTCAGTGTAGGAGTCATTTAGGTTATAGAAATGTTATTCATGATCTTGTTCTTTGATTTCTCTTTAATTCTGATTTTGTGGCATATTTTGTGTTATCTATCTATCTGGGTCAGGACAGTCTTGATTTTGCACAACTAAATTAACTGAAAATCGAAAAAGTTGTTGACATTATTCTGTTCTTTGTTTGTTTGTTTGTTTGTTTGTTTTTGCAAAGCTTCACACTGGAATTGCTACTGTATGATGATGACAGACTATTAAGTCTGTTATCATCATACAGACTATCGTGTCTCCTCTGGGTTGTCTGAGCAGGAAAACTGGACATCTAAGCCTGATGATTAAAATGACAACAACAACATGTATTTGCAGATTCACCAGAAATCATAACTATCACAGTGCAAGAGGGCCAGAACTAAATGAGTGCCAATCGTACAGCCTGAACAATATTTTAGTTCAGGCTGTACGACCTTCATGTCAGGAAGTTATGTTCCGTACTATATTTGTGTGTGTTTACTGACTTGGAGTAATGACTCTGTCAATCATTACTCACCAGTGTGTTCTCAGTCTCTTTGACGAAGAAGGCCTCCCCATTCTCTCCCAGCTTCATGTGCAAACTCACTGGCTCTCCATTAATCTCTATGTCCACCTGCACGACACAATGAAAAGGCATTTAACACATTTTAAACTTCATTGTATGAATGAAGCAATGTTCAACTGAGGAGTTTGTGTCAACATATTCAGTGACTTTGTCTTGTAAAAAAGTCTATTTTAATGTGTAATGTAAAATGCATACATATACAGTGTTGGGTGTTCTGTACTGTCAAACCTTTTTAATGAACTGTTTTGTAGTATTTTAATGCACCACTGTTTTATTTTCAGTCACCACATATTTTATGGCCTGATGAAAAATGCAACTGACTTTTTCTGAAACGTGAATTTGTTTTTGTATTTTTGTATAAGGATATTTTTACACTTTTCTAAATAAGGAAAAGACCTGAATACTTATTCCACCACTGATCATTAAAGGAATAGTTCCAATTATTTAATGTGTGGTTGTATGAGATACTTATTGACAGTCAGTGTGTTACCTACAGTAGGTAGCAGTCGGCACACATCTAGTTAGGAGAAGCAGAGATGAGTACCAGCATGGAAGTTAAATAATGCACTGAAGTGGACAGAGTCAGCAACAAAACATATGTTAGCAACTTAAAAAAAAAGGTCCACCTATACAAAATCAAAATCAGTTAAAGTGTGCTATATTTAGAATATTTTCATAACTTTATGTTGCTGTCAGACAGCCTCTTCTGACAGGAAACTGCTGTGACATAAGTCAAATATCACTCTCTCCAAACCAACCAAAGTCCATGGACAAAATCACTAATTTTACCTCTCAAAACTACCACTACCTTGATCTCTTAGTTTGTTTGTGCTATTGTGGGACATGGGTGAATCTAAACTGTCCGTTTAAAATACCAAAGTCACAAAATAACACAAACAGATCAAGGTAGTGGTAGACCTCCCTCATTTCTCCTGTTCTGTGAGGTAAAATGAACGATTTTTCCAATGGAATTTGGCCTGGAGAGAGTGATATTTGGCTTATATAACAACAGTTTCTAGTCAGAAAAAGCGATGCGAATATTGTAAATATAGCACTTAAACTGATAAAGATTTTTTTAGGTGGATGTTTTTTAAGTGGCTAAAATATGTTTTGTTGCCGACCCTGTCCACAGCACATTACTTAGCCTACATGTTGCTCTCTCTGCTTCTCTGAACTGAGGGCATGCTGACAGCCATCTACTATCTACTGCATCTCATACAACAATCCCTGCTTTGCAGCTGCAAAATTGTGTCAACATCTTAAGAATTTTTCCCTTTGCTTTTCTGCTGCTGTCAGAATACAAGTGTGAGCAGGAGCCTCTGCTCTCTCAAATTACCCGTTCACAACACCACATTGTGTGTGCAGATGAAAAAGCAATAAAGACAGTGAAAGTGTGAGTGAGCGAGCACCCTATAATCTCACCACTTTCTCACGGGACCGCAGCACACCCATCTTGCCAAAGCGGACGTGGAAGGGGGAGCACTGCAGGGAGCCATCAGGCTGCCGCACAACGATGACATCTATACATCCAGACAGGGTTGCAGGGTTGAGTCCTCTGTATAGCTCCTTGACCTGCACAAACACCTGGCCCGCCAACTGACCCACATAGTTCATGGTCTGTAACTGGAGAAAGACATGGAAGGAATTAGGGAGGGAGAGAGTTTTACTGAGTCTTTTCTTGTGTCCGTTAAAGGAGAAATCTATAATATATGTACTGTAATAAACATTTATTGTTCGCCCGTTTCATGTTAATTAGAGTTAAAATTAATGCAGAAATGAGTAAGTGTCTGTTTATGACTTGTAAGAAATCATTAATAATCTTTTAGAAGGAGTAGATGTGTATAATGGCTAAATTGAGCAATAATGTTAATGGTGTCTGGCAGACAGTCACTGAACTCCAACTCCAAAGTGTGAATTTTCAGTGGGCTTTTGTTTTAAGGACAATGGGGTTAGTTTTACATTGACAGACAAGTGACAGCTATAAACAGCTGATGAAATTACAGTGTAGGACTCATCATTGCTTGTTACTGTCAAATTACAATGTTGGGCTTGTCTTGTTGCCTACAGTGTTCCTGCTACCTGCCTGAACTTCTTCATGTTTGGGGACCATATTAAAAAGGATTTCAAACGATTTAAAATACCGTTTATGGCTCCAGCTCACTATTTGCTGCTATTTTGGATGTGCAATTGTTACATATTGCTCCTAAATACTAAATAGTTGCTAAATATGATTTTATTTACATGCCAGGCTTTTAATATATGCACTGGTGCAGCAAATGTTCTTTAATGGACTATTAGCTGTCAGGGATCAAACTCTTGACAGATGAGATGTTCTGTGTAACCACAAAGCAAGCCTGTCATACAGCTACATTAAAGCATATTATTGATCCACTCAGTCCAATAACTGCCCACACAGGCCAACCAGCCTCACAAGCTCAGATATTTGGCAGGTTGCTGAAACCATAAACAATGACAGTTTGTTTTCACATCATTTTCTCTAGTCTGGGCCTCTGTGTTTGTGGCTGTGATTGGTTGCTGTGTGGGTGCAAGGATGTGAAAACATTCTGCTTTTTTTGTCTGATAATAGAAGAACCCAAAAGTGCCTTTTCCTCTCTGTAATGCAAATGCAGTCCATCAGGAACAAGAGTAATCATGTGGTGCTGTGCCAGTCTCTCTGATCCACAGTCTCTAATGCTCTCTGTCTAGAATGCCAAACACGGCCCACAAACAGGGAAATGCATTCACTGAGCTGTGAGATGGGTGGATGGCTGTTCACTCAGGGGGCAGAAAGAGATGGAGTATGAAACTATATCCAACTTCCAGGAGAAACCAATAGTATTGTTTATATTTACTGATAGATACATTGAGATTTCATATTAGTTTTTCATAGAAAATCAATGAGACTGTTTATAGTTTCTGCTGTATTGTATGTTGCACTATACAGTATAATACACCATCTAATTGCCCCACAGCCATGATACCTAATTCAATGGAGCAACTGCAGATGCCACATCAGTGAGAGGATGTGACAGACACATATTTTTATGGAGTTGAATGTCTAAAGTCACTTTTCATCTGTTGCAGCAGACTCAATTCTGTGCCTGATCACTAAGAATGTGTCCTAATTTATTCAAAAAACTATGTGCCATTAGTGTTTTTTTTAGCATTAAATACAATTGATAGCATTCATAGTAATCTGACACTTTTAATTTGCTAAATGACTTGGAGTGAAACTCATTCAAAAGACACAACAAATGAAATAAGAAGAAAGAAAGAAAGAAAGAAAGAAAGAAAGAAAGAAAAAGAAAGGGAAGGGAAGGGAGGTAGGGGAGGAGGAAAGGGGCTGAAAGAGGATGACAGTGAGACTTTAATTGTTGTTTTCAGTCAGTGTTTTAATTACTGTTTGTAGTGGTTGTTTGTGTCTGTGCTTGTGTTTTAATGTGTTTTATCCCTACGGCTAGGAATCTATATACATTGTATTGGTCACCTTTAACTTATGTAACAATGCCTATAGGGTGATATCAGCTAAACTGAGGCACTTTTTGGTTAATCACTTGGGACACTAACAAAAACATATGTTTGATATTTAACTGTGTTCTTATAATTAATAGGAACTATTTTCAATATTTTTGTGTTGAGTTGAGGTAATTAAATATAATTGTTCAGGCACTACAGCTCTTGAAACAGCAGCTGTCCCACATGTTTGAGATTAGCAGTGTTCAGGTAAAATTGGCCATATATATATACAGTATATATGTATGTATATATATATATATATATATATATATATATATATATATATATATATATATATATATATATATATATATATGGGCCTATTGTCTTGCTGTATAACAAACTGTCCCTTAAACGGCTTAAAATCTCCACCTGCCACCTGCCTGTGCTGACTCAGATACTGGCATCCTATGACTCTCTATCTCAACACACGCACGCACGCACGCACACACACACACACACACACACACACACACACACACACACACACCACACACACACATTGTTACTGCATGCCTAGTGGACAGATGGCTCTATATTTTAGCAGGCCATGTAAGAACACTAATGACGAAGATGATTTGTTACCACCCATCAATTAGCATGAATCATAGTTTGGTGCTCTTCTGTTCTGATGACTGAGCATTACTCTATTACTCTATCTTCATCAGACCCACATGAGTAAGACACTCCTCACAGGCTTGTTCTGACCTGCCCGGTATAGCTAAACACTATAGAACAACACTATTATTAAACCAGTGAATATCCTGCGTCCTGACTGAGCCTCGTGGGAACCTCTGCTTGAATCACATCAAATACACAAAAATGTAACGTGCTAAATAATAAACGTGAAAACAGAAATAAACTTTAAAGTAACTTTCTGGACTTCTCTTTGGACTTCTCGATGTTAGGGATATCATTCTTTAGACAGAATATAATATATAGAATATATACATCAAGACACATTAATTGCCAATGATCCCACAAATGTGGTTATATAAACACTTGTGGCAAAGATATGAATTGGGGGCAGGCCATTATTATCAGTCAGACTACTATTTTCACCTTACATTACCTCCAATTAAATGCACAGTATGTAAGTTCTGCTACTTGAGGTCTCACAAGGTGTGTGGTGTAGTTGAGGTGTGTGTGTGTGT
>JAJHUR010096400.1:0-22739 GCA_027495735.1 Lutjanus campechanus
ATTTCACATGTAAAAACAAGAGGTGTATCTCATGCAGCCAGTGGAGGACTATCATGATGATAGTCCTCCACTGGCTCAAAATCAGTATGGGATGATAGTACTCCACTGGCTGCTTGAGATACACCTCTTGTTTTTACATTTTACACCTTTTATAATTTTTTATTAATTTTTTATATGTAAATATTAGCATTTTAGCTCAATAGCTCCCAGGTCATGTGACCAATTGACTCTAAATCAGTGTGGGATGATAGTCCTCCACTGGCTGCTTGAGATACACCTCTTGTTTTTACATGTGAAATGTTGGAGCGAATGTCTGTCGAATATCCAACTTAAAACTAACTTCACTGCAGTATAAATTACCCACTTTTAACTCTCTTTTTCAAACCCTTATTGCAGATGGAGTGTTGGTGTCAAAATTTTGACACCAATATTTTCACTTTTACGGCAAATGAATATCGGCTCCAAATATCGGTTATCGGCCTCCTTGAATACTAATAATCGGTATCGGTATCGGCCCTGAAAAAACCATATCGGTCTATCTCTAGTATTAACCTCTAATATGTTTATTTTAAATGATTAATATGAGGCCCTCAGCACAAAAAAACATATTGACAAATCACCAAAATCACTACTGAACATTACAGTGCTGGTTTTATTTGTTCACTTGTGTTGTTTTGAAGCAGAAACTGAGAGAATACTTCAGCAGAGGCCATTAAAGTGGTAGAAGCCTATAAAACTCCAAAACAACATGACGTTGATCTGCTACAGTTTTAAAACCGTCAGTCAGCTGCATGAAATGTTGAATTCAGATTGCTAATACACTGGTCGATGAGTGCTCATCAGAGAGAAAGACTCACTCAATAATTAATAAAGCTGCTACTAAAGACTGACAAACCCATTGTGTGCTTTTAAGATAGTGTAAAAGGGAAAACATCATGGAAGCATAACTAAAAATATGAACACAAATGTTCCAATATCTACTATAGTGTCCCTGCTGTATCAACGAAAGACAAACACCTTGTACAAAAAAAATACTTTAAGTGTGTATGCATCTGAGGATTTTCTCTGGCTTTTACAGCAGCTTAGGTGATAAAATGTGTTGGGTTTTATGCAGATTTACAGTTCACATGCAGCTTTAAGATTTAACACAAGGCTTGCCATTTGTTCATTCAATTGCAAGGAAAACACTGTTTGAACTCACCATTAAAATTCCTACAAGGATTTCCCAAATATGACATTAAAGTTCAAGGTAATTTTGTACACATACATTCTGTCAATGTATGTTTATCTGCCCAATTAATCAGTCACAGGTGCTCTGTGGAGTTTTCTTGTAAACATAAGATATGTTTACATCCACTCTTACTCACCAAAATGCATTGTGTATTTGTGTATATTGTGTAAACTGCACAGGAAAACTTAAATGTTTTTGTCAGCACCACAAAATAAAGACTTGGGGCTTAGAAGCTTCAATGAGAAGTGCCTGCGAATATTTGAAGCTCCTTCCTCTCTCCAAACATATAATTCAATACTACTATACAGATTTGGACGTCAATTTCCATGGCAAAGGGAGACACTTTGAAGCCCTAATTTTCTTATTCATTGACAACATGTAGATTAACCTCACTTCTGTTAGATGCATGTTTGTGTGGGAATGAATTAACCAAACAGCAGCCAAACACCTCTTCAGCCAACCAGACAGTGAATGAAACAACCAGCCACCAAACAAGCCAACAGGCCTGGTTCCCTCTAATCTCGGTTCCTTGCCAGCCTTGCTTTACTGGGACCCGGTCCAATCGATAGAGACTGACGTAAGAGATGTGTTACATAGTGAGAGACCTGTCCCTTGAGATTAGTGAATATCTCTCTGTCTCACACTGCCAAATGCACAATCGCATATTACGGATGGGAATACTGACATATTTACTGCCAATTGAGGTTAAATTATGTAACCAATTAAATGATGTCTGAAAACAAAGATAACAGAGACAAGACAATTGAGACAATCGAAATGGCTGGTAACCAAGTAATGTATGTTGCGTTGTATGTACATGTATTAAATATATCACTATATTATTTTGGTCTTTTCAGTGAGGCAAAAGCATCAACGGTGCTTAGCAGGTGCTGCGTAACGAATGTAAACAGAGATAATAATTATATAATTTGATCAGGCAGCTTTATTTTGCTGACTTCTGCTATTACCTCCCTGGGGCCTCACCTCGTTTGAACAGGGCACAACTAAGAAGACAGTCTGAAGCGTGCGTCCTGTATCTAATGTCTGCCGAGTGAACATGTGCCGTTGTTTAATCTTATAAACTGGGAAGATAGTATATAAGTTGAAAAACAAACAGATATGAATCATAATATCCATTGGATGTAATCAATACTTCTAAACATGCACACACTTTGCAGACATAACACAAAGATGGAAACCATCCATTCTCTCTGCCTCACAAATATTTTTCTTTATATATCCGCATCTGATTTTAACAGTCCCTCCTTGTCTACTGCTCCCACTCTGAGCAGAGTAATTTTTGTAATTTTAGATAGACTGAATGGAAACAAGCATTTCATTTCATTTCACTTCAGTCAATAAATATCATCTCTACTGACAGCATGAACCTTGTTTGGATTCTGCTACGTTGGCAGACCAATTTTTCATCTTCCTCTCCCTGACACTAGCCGTCTCTCTCCTCTCTTCCTTCCTGTTCTCCTTGTCCCACTCCTTCAAGCAGCCATAACTGTCTGTGTCGGTTTCCTCTCAGACCCGCTCCTTGAGGCGCTTAAAAAGTAGAAAGAAAACGTTTCTATTTCAAGAGCCACGTCCGATAAGGCAACAGCTTCTCGCCCCCTCTTTCACCCTATCCCCCCTCAACCTCACACCTCTGCCTTTTTTTTCCTTCTGGCCAAATGTACAGACCACCTGCCCCATTCATAAGCACAGACTCCACTCTACCGTACAGGAACACAAGAGGAAAAACCAATATAAATACAAACGCACCAATAAAGCTGCTTTAGAGCCACTGGATCCTGTTCGAGTGCACCATGACAGTCAAATACACACACACATACACGTACGCACAGGACCAGACGTACCGTAAGCACATGCTCCCCTTCGCTCTGTTCGTCCATTTAGACTAAAACATCAAAGCCGAGGCAGCACGGACGTAAGCCAGTTCCTTCTTTCTGATGGTTATCTCTGTTGTAGAAGGTGTGTGTGAGCTAAAGCGCTAACAGAGACACTGTCGCACTCGTCTGTTCCCTCGTCCTCCGCTCATCTCTTTATACAGAGAGAGGAAGAGAGAGAGAGGGAGCTTCAGAACGCACCGTACTCTGCTCTACCCTGTCAGCCCGCTCTTTGCTCAGCAGCCAATCCCACCATGCCACCATGAATATTTCATTCGCCCAGCCAAGAGCCTAAAAAACACACGCATACACACCACCGTACGGAGGACATACACGCGCATTTGGAGGACATTCAAATGCTCACCCGCTGAGGTATTCAGGTCACAAATGAAGAACCACCCCCCAACACAGATAAATAGAAACAAGCACACGTGTGGGGCTCGGCATTCCTCAGAGGGTGCGGTGAATTGAAAAAGGACAGATAGCTGTGTATTCATTATGATTCCAAATGCCTCTGAGCCTTTGACATTCACAGTCCTCATCAAGGTTGGACATGTCATTCAACAACCTGTGATTTTACTGTGGGTCGTCTGTCTCCGGTCCACAACAAGAACTGTTACATGAGTAGGGCAAAAAGAACATATTCCTGAAACCTAAGCAGTAAATAGTTTTTACTTGAAGGAGATGCTCTGGATCCCAGACTGGTCCAGATATACCCCGTGGACATGGTAGTCATAACAGCAACAGTCAATTCCAAGTAGACTAACCATAAAACCATAAAGGCAAAGGTGAAACCAAACCTAAAATTAAGATATCACTGGTAATAAGGAATATAAAGTGTGCATGAAATTAAATAGAAAGCGTGACATCTACTGTAAAGGCTGGGCAGAGGTATCACACAAATTTCACTTAACAACCTGAGATCTTGTGCAAACTGAACAAAAGGCGAGACCAGATGCACTAGTATCATGCAGCAAAACCATTACTTTTAAGTAAAATGTTTTTGAAAAAAAAGAGACTAAAAATAAGCAAGTAAAATAAAAATATAGCCAATATTTGACTTAAAATACAGTTTGATAGAGCATTCCTAATCCAAACCATAAGCACATTTAACTTATGAGGGGTCCACTTAAAAAAATATGTAACCTCCAAAGCAAATGCATTCCCAACTCTAATTTGGGCCTTCTTCAATCACGTAACTTCTAATGCAAACCACATAGCAGTGTTCAAGAGAGTCCAGGTTATGCTAGAAAACAACTGGTTCATATGACCTGCTATCTGTTCGCTTTCTGAAATTAGAAGTGTTTATAGCTGTTCCAAACAGCTGACAAAAAGCATACTGGTGCCTTAACATACACTGTTTTCTTTAAGCTTCTGTGTTGTCGATGAAAATGCTCTTTCGTGTCAAGTTAATTCCACTATACATCCACATGTGATATTGAGGGCTCCATCAAATTATTCTTTCCGTTCTCAATAATTTGCCAATTTATTTTCAGAATTGTTTAATCTAGGAACTTCTTGGTCAACAAAAATTGTGAACAAATGCCAATCCAAATTTCTTAAAGCCAAAAATGAAATATACCAAAATATTTGCTTTGCTGATCAGTAGTCCAAAACCCAAAGATATTCAGTGTACTATCATGGAAGATGGAAAAAGCACAAAAATCTCTCATTTTAGAAAATGGACCAAGAGACCATTTGACATATTTTCTCAAAAAATTACTAATAGCTGCATTATTATTTTTCAAGTCAATCACCCCATCAATTACTTGACTAGTTGCTTCAGGTCTAAACATGTCCATCTGTACAGTCAGCGATGCTGTAATTTCCGCTCCTGATGTAAAACACAAAGATTGGCAACTCCCACTGTTTACACACAAGAAAGAGGCTTATGGAACAAAGATTAACTTCTCAATGTCTTAGATCTATTATCCATCCAAGTTTATATCACCACCCAACAGAAAGCCAAGCTCCCATTATTGGCAACCATCAAGACTCAAACCACACTAAGCAGCATTACGGGGCTGATGGGTTTTCTATGTTTTCCTGTAATTGGATGAGCTTTCAAATCCTCTCTGTACACATGGCAGACAATGGCACGACACTATTTAGATTAGTGCAATCTTCGTGTCTTTGATCTGTTTTTTTTTTTTTCTTTTACATTCATAAAATGACCTTTAAAGTGTTGTTCTATACACACACAAGCTTTTAGGTGTCAGCATTTTCGTTGCAAGCATTAGGGCTCAAAGATCTCCTCGTTGTATTCCAGAGGCTAGAAAAATGGGCTTGTGACCAAACATTGCTGCTTTGACTCCTCTGACTAGTCGGGAAAATGTGGATGGTTACAGTAAATGAATGACAGTCGTCATTACCTACACATCTTCTATTGATGTAGGCAACTAAATCAAGCCAAGTCGAGAACCTACAGTGTAAGGTTGGAGCGCTACTGAGTAACTCCAAAATAATGACGTGTGAATGTGAAGCACAAACAAGTTAGAAAAGATATGTGCAGGTGGCACAGTAGCTCAGTTGGTAGAGCATGCACACCATGTACCTATGCTTTATGTCCTCTGCAGTAGCTGTAGGTTTGATTCACCCACCTGTGGCCCTTTGCTGCATGTCACCCCAACACTCTCTCCCACTTTTCTGTAAATACTTCAGCTGTCCTATCCATCAACGGCATAAAAGCCCAAAACAATGCTTAGAAAAATAGAAGATTTCTTTGATACACATAACCCTCGATTTCTAATTTATGTAGTAGTATTTAATTACATCCTACTTTCTGAAGGTACATTTCATTCTCACAGAGTGAGTGTAGATTGAGCACAATATATACAAACAGGCTCTCTGTTGTGTACGCAGATAAGCCTATCGCTGGGTGATGTAGGAATTCATTATTTTTATCGCATTATCATAATAGTGTAGCTGAACAGAACAGAGCACCATCAGACAGGCAAAGAGGCTCATTCTGTGTAATTACCCATTCAAAACAATGCCATACAGTGAGTATGCTTCATAAAACACTCACTAACCCTGGCTGTAAGTGCTGACTGAGCCAATAATAGTCCAGGTCACAGAGTCTACACTGACTGGACTAAAGCCCTCTTTCAGGCGTGGAACAGCAGGACGCGCAAATCCCTTTTCTCCTGGCAAGGTAACAAACACCTGAAGTAAAATTCAAAGAAGCTCACACTGTAGAGCCGAGTTAGTGTAAGCTAGTCGAACAGATTTCAGGGTGTCCATCACAGAAACTGTGTATTTATTGTCAAAATATGACACATGGGAAATGTAGTGGTCCATATTCAAGTCAAGTTTAATCAGTCTGTGACTTTTGAATGTCATTATCATTTGATGACTTTTTGCTAGGCCTGTCATGATAGTTATGTTATCGACTTATCAAGGTAAGCAAAAATTATCAAGGCCATGTCCATATATGATACAATAGTGCTTGTTGTGTTTACATACGTGTTTGTCTAAACTGTTCAAAACTGTGTGTCAAAACTGCTCAAACTGACTCACTATTTGTTGCTAATTTTAAGTGAAATACACATATGCCTACTAACCAACTCTTAAGATGTTTGCTGATGTTTGGCACAAAGGCTGAGCTATAAAAAAGAATTTAAACCAAAAGTGAAACCAGACACTCCATAACACTGTGGTACAAATGTTCCTATCTTTGGCCACTAACCACACATCGTTAAACATGCAAAACATAGCCAGAGAGGTCCATTAAAACTATTCAGTTATAAATTTTTAATAAGTCATCTCTAACACTGTTAAGACTAATACTGGCCACTTAAACATAAAGTCAAACCCTCAAAGTAGATCTTGAGAAAAATGCCACAAACAGCCTGAGATGATCATCAGTGGAAAAGGTATGTTCATTCTTGGTATGACTCTTGGTATGGTCAATGATAGCAATGTTTCATATTGAATGTGACATTTTTAAAGACCACTAACAATAGCATCGTTCAACCAGCAAGCTTGAAAATAACAAGAGTTTCTTGTTGAAACCAGACTCATGTTTTTTAAACATGCATACAACTAGCTGAATGTCCGTCTCAAAGCTGAACAGTGGTGTGTTGTTGGGGAGGTGTAATTTTAGGCGTAAACAGTAAATTTGCCCATTATAAGGCATTAAGAAGTTGAATTACTGCCTTAAGGGCCCTGCGTCACAGTGAATGCACTGACTTCCATGCCCAGGGAAGAAGTACACAGTTGTGCAGCAACTCCTTTTCATTAGACACCCAGGGGTCAAGTTTCCTCAGATGCATTCACATGTTCATAATGAACACCTATACACTCACCAGCCACTTCGTTAGTTGCACTTATTTTGGCAACACTTTTAGAAAAGTAATGCTTTATGTTAATTATTATCACACTTATAGTGGGTGGTGGTGTTGTGAAGGAGTGCATTATATGAAAAAATGTTTCTCTTATTGTGCCCCTCCCCTGTACGTAATAGGGGTGGCCAAAATATTATAAATATCTCTCAATATAATGCAGTCCATTTCAATACCATTGCTAACAATCAATCAATAATAAGCATTAGGGTTAAATGGTTTTTAGAAAATATCTAATTGTGATTATTTTGACGGATACTGCAATTGCAATATGATCTGTGTTGGTAGAGGGAATGATAATTCTTAGACAATTGTTCTCATTTTCTTTGAAAAATACATCAAAATGATTATAGTGTGATTTTTGCAGGGATCTGTAGCAAACAAAGTTGTTTTCTTAAGTCTGCACAATTAAGTGTAATTTATGGTTACTGCGGTTTGTTCGGTGTTCGAGGTGCAGGTGTCTGTGCGGTGAGTGCAGAACTCCACAGAGGGTCTGGGGAGGGTCCACACAGAGTTCCATGCTCCAGTCGAAATATGAAACTCTGCACAGGCCTCCACAAACAACGTTGTCAGTTCTGAGTCTATGACTGGCTAGTGGTTGTTATATTAGTTGGTTGCTAAGGAAGTATTCTATTCGTGCAATAAATACATGGATTGACCACACTGCTGCCATGTTTGCCATAAAATGCTTTACCTCTGTGGAGAGAACGGTCCTGCCGTGAACTCCGAAAACACCGCAGTAACCATAAATTAACCTTTAGAGCTCAAAAATAAGGCTTTCCCGCTCACCCAGGGCAAGTAAAATGCCATGTTGCGCAAGTAAATCTGGCAACTCACTTGACTGACCGGGCAAGTGGTAAAAAAAAGAATTAAACTATTTTGATAAGAATAATCATTTGAATAATTTTTCATCCAAAATGCCAGAAAACACTGTTTTCAGCCTTACAAATATAAACGTTTCCCACTTTTCTTTGTTTATCTATCATATTAAACTGAATATCCTTGATTTACTACCAAAATGAAGCATTTCCACCATTTTCTGACATTTTATAGATGTTGCAGCCCAAGACTAAACATGACAATCAACTTTAGGGTGAGGGTTAGGTTTTTATGTTTATGTTTTTAGGGTTAGGGCTTTTTTTTTCCATGTATCCAACCGAGCAAGTGGAAAAAAAACAATGCTGAACCCTGGAATATGATGTGTAGGCCAGAACATCTCTGCAGTGTGACAATATTTGATTTAAAATGGTATTTTGACACACATTTTGCCCTGAACAAACACTGAGCCTCCAGCAATTTTAAAATTACAGTGGTCCTTTTAATAATGTAATGATACCTCTCTGACAATGTCAATCAAAATCAAACATTATTATCTTAAAAAGCAGAATTTATGGCATAACTGTTGCACTGGATCACTTAAGATTGTAAAAGTGTACCTATCCCTGAAATGGCTGGTGAGAGTATATACCTAGGCACATGCACATACAAACATAGTGGTGGAAAACCCTACACCAGCACTGATGTCAGACAGCATGCATTTTAAACTTAGCACTGCAACCAGTTTCTTTTTTGGGCTTGTTCACGCTGCTGTGTGTTTGATGCTCATCATCCCATCTGTGACTGTAAAGTTACACCCAGTAGACAGGATGTGGGTCTCTACTTTACTCTCACCCACAACTCTGTCAAAGCATCACACTGATGAGAGTATAGTGGCCTCACATGTCTGATAGCATGAAAAACAATGTGTCTTCCAGGTCCATGTCTATTTTTCCTCTTTTCCTTGCACACGCTTTCACAGTAAAATTAGCACCATTTCCTGACTTGGAGATGTCACACAAGACAGCTGATCTATTTCAGGAGCATTTGATATGCAAATGAGATACTTATTTCTGTAAATGTACCAGCAGATCGTATCAACTGACTAGCAAGGACACATTATCAGGTAACGGACGTTTTCCCTTCACCTGTTGAACGTTAAGGGAAAACGTTACAAAGATCGGACAAAGCTATAACGTTAATCCATTACAGGCATAATAAATTAGTGAAAGGCTTACTCGGGCAACACCAAAGGATTATCATCTGTAACGCTAATTACACGCACGTTTTAGTCTGTGCATACACTGAAGTCCAGACTTGAAAGCTAACGGGACTACTTTCAGTTTAACTCTAACTTCTAACGGTTATTAATGTTAAGAACGTCACCGAACAGGCTTGACTCTGCGGTTGCCCGGCTAATTCATTAACGTTAGCAAGTCGCGGTTACTATCTGAAAACAGATGAAGATGAGCCAAACGACTAAAGACTGTGCAGGAAAACCGATTTCTGTAAAATATCTACTTGAATGAACATTTTTGCTGACTTTAAGAAGACACCTGAACAAAACTTGAACCCCTGCCACGTGTCAGAAGTAGAAGCCGGCTAACAATAGCAGCCTCACCGAATCTGACTCCCAAGCATCCCTCGTACTTCCACGGCTGCTTGGCAAAACACGGGGCAACAACGGACAAAGAGCGAGGCAAATATAATGGTGGGCCAACGGATAACTGTGTTAGACGGGTACTCACTGTTCTCAACAGGGGTCTCATTTGTTCCGAAGGTTCGTCCATTTCACCTGCCGCCGGTCTTCTACACGCCGTTAGCTCTTTCTTCTGCCGGTTGAAGTGTGGTGGAGACCGGGCCGGGTGACACTTCTCTGAACTGTGAAGACTGGCTTTCCCTAACGACGCGGTAAGGCCACGCCTCTACAATGATTGACAGTGATTGATTGCCAATTCGCTTTCAATGCCTGGCGTTCTAAGCCAATCAAATCCCCTAACGTATGATGGGGGCGGGGGATATTTCCTTGTCGCCTCAAAGTCCCAAGCGGGCTTTTTTGTGATGGTTTCTTTTTCTTTTCTTTTTTTTTTAAACCTCTTTGACCCTGCTGCGAAGACTTGTGCTTCCATCATTTCAAGTGTAAGTTGAGACGAGAACGTTTAAAACAAATAAAGCTGTATTTTAAATTTAATGCTAGATCCATATTTTTTATAGCATGGCAAACAAAGGGGATGTGAGTATGATTCCCTAATATAGATTGAATTAAGACTAAAATCAATCCAGTACAGCTGTGGTTTTCAAACTGAGGTCTGGGGACCAACAGGGGTCCTTGAGTGGATTGTAGAGGACACAGCAAAAGGAGGAAAATAATATTTTAGCTTTTATCAGTTTTTTGGGGGAAGTTGGCACAATAAGGGAAGAAATGGGGTTGGCTGTTTTGATTTATTGTAATTAATAGTGATCCTAGTTCAAGCATTGATTAAGTATGAAATCCATGTATGAAAACTTTATAATCCTCACACCTAAAAGTAATAGAATTACTTCTTAAGGCAAAATCCTCTCAAACTGGGGATCCATATTGTGCATCTATTGTGGGGGTCCTTGATATGAAAAAGTTTCAGGACCCCTGCAGTACAGGATATACAAGCTATCTGAGTTTTTTTTTTTTTTCTTATTGTTCCTTAAGGGCAAAGTGTGTGATGCAGATGTTAACCAAAGTAGCCAACAACATAATTTAAAGGGGAAAAAAAGGATAGGAATCTGCTACTGTTCCCTATGCCTATCAGTAGCTCAAATAGGAATCCGGGGACCCCCAGGGGTCTATTGCACTCATTAATTTGATTTTGATTAGGCAATGATTTTTTTTTTTTTAAATAAAAGGCCTCATAGTTCAACAAATATTTTTTTATTTTGTAAAAGTTATCAACATTTTTCACCATTTCTGACATTTTATAGTAATATAATTGATAAATCGAGAAAATAATCAACGCATTAATCGATTGTGAAAATAATTGTTCGTTGCAGCCCAAGTCTAATATCAAGGCTATAAACAAGGAAAGGATCTAAGTGCTCATTCAACACCGCAGTTTAGTTTTGTCTTTATTTTCCTGCCTTAAATTTAGCTTGCAGCAAAATCATGGCCCAAGTTATGGAGCAGACAACTAATCAATTAATCGAGAAATTGATTGACAGAAGTCTCAATAATTATAATAACCATTATTTGCAGCCCTAATATGAATCTTTTTCAAGCACGTCTCATCTACACATCACCCATTTATGTTGGAAATTGGCTCTCTCCACATGGGTATTCTGTCTTGACATGGTACAAATATTTCAATTCATGTCTTTCTAATACATTTCTCCTGTGTGGTTTTTTCGCGTAACTAAACAAGAGTGTAAAAAAAATGTAAAAGAAAAGGCTAGGTCAAATTATTCCAGGTGACTTACATGAGGGGGTCCCCGGGTATATTTTCTGGTAAGGGGTCCTGAGCTGAGAAAAAATGAGAAACTTTGTCCCTAATGACTAACAGAAGTAAGACAACAACCAAATGCAAGCTTTCTTGATGTTGCTGAGATTCGTTTACTCTTGGAGTATTAATGCAGCAATACAATAATTGTCTGTATTCTCATTTGTGACCAACAAAAACACTTCTAGCTGTATATGCTTAAAAAGTTTGGGCCATTTAAGTAGGCTTCAAGAATTTGAGAGAACCAGCTTAAAGCAATCAATAGTATATTGTTTTAAGATGTTTAGTTATGGCCTGAACTTATTCACGTCTAAATATAATGAAATCACAAATGTAAGATGATAGGAGAGAGGAGAATAATGTTGTATCAAGTGTGCAAACACTGTGGATTTCTAAACAAGTATAACCCAGATCATTGTGACAATAACGTGGTGTGAGATGGATGCCCACCTATATCCTCAGTTATTATTACAATACATTAAATAATACAGTTCTCAATTGTAAAAGCCTTTGAACCTTTGTCTTAAGGTGTCCTGTCTAACTTTTCATCTGTGGGAACTATGTTGGTTTAGAAGCCTGATTATAAGAAAGTAACTCTTTATTATTCCCATGTGGAAATTTCAGTCTCACAGCAGCAGAGATACAAAGGAATAGTAAAAAAAAACAAAACAAAAAAAACAAAAACAAAAAACTTGGCAGTACATTAAAAAGAATAAAGATACTAACAATATTACAACAATGTGAGAGCAAGTTGCATAATATGTATACTAAGTGAAGTATAAAAATGATAAAAAGTAAAATAGTGAGCAAAAATATAAAAAAAAGCAGTTTAAACCAAGCCGTATAGATAAAATGTGAAATAGGTATTTTAAAGACAGTGACTATAAGGTTATACAATATATATGGCTATGAAATTAGATGTATAAAAAAAACTGTGCAAAACAGTGACAATATGTGTGCAAATAAGTGTTCACATATATACAGTTGTGCATAAAATGTAATTTGCTCATCACATATTAAACATCTATGTAATAATTGTTTTTCACCAGCAGATGGCAATGTTGTATCAAGCATTTCTCTTTAGTTGTGCATGACAGCAGTTGGCTGCAAGATATGGACATACAGTATTTAAAAAGAGGTAATACTTTCAGTTCTGTGTTATTTAAGGTAATTTCATCTAAATTATTGGTAAAGAGAAACTGCCTATAATAGCCTAAACACTTTTTAGACCATTAACAAATTCTTGATGTATCACAAACAAAGGTTTAGATAGAAGAATGCTTTTTGAGCCTCAGTGTAAAATATAGAAGGTGAAGTTGGTGTAGATCCATGATGGCCTTTGCAATTACCTTTAATGACCCAGCCCGGGAAGCAACTGTAGGACAACCTTTCTTCCATACTATAGGGTTTAGCACAGATTCTGAAAACTAGAAAGTTAACTTCTACCATAATTGCAGTGAACACCCTCAGTCATGTGCATCATTAGAAAATCACTTGTCATAAATCTAACTGCAGCGGAATATAAGACAGTTAAAATAGAAATCAGTCAGGTGCAAACAACAAAAGTACTCTGTTGTTTCAGAAGAGTTCGTTGGTGTTTTCCTTTAAATAGAGCCCGTTCCTCACCCGCCCATCAACCTCCGGCATAATCACGCGGCAGCTCAGAAATAGAACTGCGAGGTGGGAGATCAAACTATCACCTCTTAATTGTACCCCAAGTCTTAAAGATGCTGAGAGCCCATTAGCGCACAAAGAAGAGTGCTGTGTACTGCTCCTGAAACATGCATCCGCATAATGCAGCTGGGAGATGAGTCAGAAGTTAGACAAGTGGAAGAAGCACCACACTGGCATCCACCTGTGCTGGGACTTGCGTAAAGAGATGCAGACCACAAGGTGTGGCGATGATGAGAGAGAAAGTTTTCTCTTTGAAAGCTTTGGAGAGGAAAAAAAGCTGAAAGAAGAGTTTTACTGAACTTACTGTAGTGCAGCAATTACATATAGAGATATTTAATGATCAACCTGATATACACTGACAGTCATTCTGAATTTGACGCCTGCAGCACGTTTCAAAAAAAGTTGGGACAGGGTCAAAAGACTGGGAAAGTTGTGGAATACTCAAAAAACACCTGCCATTCTCAAAAGGCTCAGTTGTTTACAAGGGGTGACACAAGGGGTGACATTCACCACTTTGTCAAAAACTGCATGGGTGTGTTAGTGCCCACACCATGGCTAACTGTCACATCTGTGAAGGCCCCATCGATGCTGAAAAGGAAATACAGGTTTTGGAGCAACACATGCCGTCATCCAGACAACATCTTTTTCAGAAATGTAGATGCTTATTTCAGCAACATAATGCCAAGACACATTCTGTTCATTACAACAGTGTGGCTTCGAAGTAAAAGAGTTCAGGTACTAGACTGGCCTGCCTGCAGTTCAGACCCGTCTCCCATTGAAAATGTGTGGTGCATTATGAAGTGCAAAATACGACAAGAGAGACAAGGAAGAATTTCCCTTTCAAAACTTAAACAATTAATGGCCCTCAGTTCCCAAATGCTTAGTCAGTGTTGTTAAAAGTAAAGATGATGTACCACAATGGTATACATGCCTCTGTCCAAACTTTTTTTGGAATGTGCTGCAGGCGTCAAATTCAGAGTGATATTTAGAAAAAAACTATAATGTTGATCAGTCTGAATATGAAACATGTAGTCTTCGCACTGCATTCAAGGGAGCATAGGTCAAAAAGTGAAAGAAAGATTAAAGAATCTGTGCAAAGGATACAGAGATATTTTTCATTTAGCTCTGAGCAGAAAGAGGCGACAGATTGGAGAGTGTAACATGTTAGACACAAACCACCAAATGAGTATTGACTGAGTCATGTTTTGTCCCAGAAGCTGTAGAAATTAAGAGTCCCTCCTTCCCAGAAGGTTTAGTGGATGTTGTTTTTTCTCCAGTGGCGAGGCCGTCTGATGGTGCCAGGAGAGAAAGAAGAGAATGTGAAATTCCCAAATCTGTTGGAGCGCTCCATCAAAGTGCCAATGCATTGATTTTGACCACAGATCTTTTCCACGCGGCTGCCTCTGCATGCCCTACCCAAAACATTGCTCTCAAGACCAGGGGTCTTGCGGGACCCTTAGTGCCCCTGAATCCTGTTCAGCTCCTCCGGGATTCTCACAGGAGGAGGGGGGGTTTAGAGGCCAGTGACCAGCATGGTGTACCCAAATCGACTCGGGGATGGGTAGATGGTGGGAGGGGTAGGGTTGTGGAGATGGTAAATGGTGGTGGTGGTCAGAAGGGGAAGGTGGGAAGGGGGAACGAAGGAAAGGAGGGGGGGTCCGGCCTGTTGAGGTGCGTCCCACTGCCCTCCAGAGGGAACACGGGGGTTTGAAATCAATGTGCTGTTAAGTGCAGCTTAGCCGCGGGATACTCTCTCCAACATTACCCATGCACCAGTGAGTCAGGGCCTTGCCTGCGCAGCGCTGCACATGCCGTCTGAGGGCAGCGACACAAGGCCCTTCCGCGCCTCCAGTTCCTCTCACCTCGGCGCTCTCTGCCAACACTCAACGCCCTTCTCCAAACAGTTGTGGCCCTGCTAACTTGAGACTCATCTCACACCAGGGTCTCACTCCAACAGACCTGTGAGCATTACACCCGTACTGTAGTCAACCCACCCCCCCTTTAACTGCTGATTAACCAGGTCCAAAGGAGGAAGTGAGACTAAATAAAGCAGTGTTGTGTACATAGACACCTGGGGCGAGCTAAAAGGAGAGCCTTTGTCAGCATCATTAGGACTGTCAGCGACCATGACCTCCACTTAATAATGTAAAGAACATATGCTCATTGACTATCTACAAAACACAATATTGCATCACATGCACCAGTGTTGGAAGGTATCTACATGCACTCAAAGAAAAGACACACTTGTGTCTGAAGTAAGTATTTTGTTCTCAAATTTATTAAAACCTATTCTAGTGAGCTCTTCTCCTTTGCTAAAATAATCCATGTGGCATACAGACATGCTGATTAAACAGGATTATTGCACATTTGTGCCTTGGACTGGTCACCATTAAAGGCCACCCTAAAATGTGCAGTTTTATCTTGAAAAGAGATTAAACTATGGTTAAGTCATGACCCACCCTACTCTGCCTCCGATTGGCTTATTTGTGCCCTGTTTATGTACAAGGAGATTCGTCGGTTTCAAAAATGTAGCCATCACTGCCCACATGCATCTTTTAAACTAGCATGAATGTGAAGCAATACATCCACTAGAGAGCACCGCTCAGCGTCTAAAGTTATCTGAAAGAAAATGAAGAAGTCACAAGTTTCTGAGAACAACAAAAATGGCAACACTGGAGGAGGTTGTAATAATGTAACTGTGTCTTGTGGTCGACTTTCCCTTGAACTATTGGCTATACAACAACTGATGGTACTGCTCTGTTTCATCTGTATTCTTAAGCTTTCAAAAAAACTGCACAAATATGAAATGAATGTAGCGCATGAACAGAAGGCTCCATCGGTATCCGTGTCTAATGTTTAGCATAAATTATCCTTTACCCTTATATTCTTACCCTAACCCTAATCAATCATTCTTTATGACGAAACCTAAGCAAACCAACCAACAAAGACAATGAGTACTAGCCAATAAGTGGCAGAGTAGGGTGGGTCGTGACCAAAAAATTGGCTATAGCCCTATGTGAAATATACATATTTCAGGGTTTAATGAATGTCTTCTTAAATGTCTGCCTCTGTGCATGCAACAGCCGTGACCGGAGGCATAAAGTTTTTGGGTTGCCTGTCCCATTCTTGTGAACCTGATATCTCAAGAATTTCTTCAAACTTGGAACAAATTTCCACTTGGACTCAAGGATGAACTGATTAGATTTTCCAGGTCAAAGGTCAAGGTCATTGTGTCATTCTTATGAACATGAAATCTCTCATATTTGGCACAAACGTTCTCTTGGACTCAAAGATAAACTGATCAAAATTTGGCCGTCAAAGGTCAAGGAAACTCAAAGGTCAAAAAACATTTTATGACCATAACTCCAGAATTCACACGCTAATTATGACAACATTTTACTCAAATGTCTAATAAGATAAAATAATGAAGTAAGCACATTTTCTATGCAGAAGGTCAAAGGTCAACTTTGCTTTGACATCAAAATGTCTTGCAAAAGCACTTGAAGCTCTCTAGCAGTCCTCTGTACTCGGTAAAAATAGTGAAGACAGCATGTTTCTCACTGCAAATTATTCACTGGCATAAAACATGTCAATATGGAGATACAAAATACACTTAATACCTTTAATTGAATTCCTTCAAAATCTTCGCCACACATTATAATGAGTCTGGAGAGATATGGATGTGAACTGCAGCTTGACTGATTTGTGGAGGCATACACCTGCAAGCCACTAAAACTGCACATTTTAGAGAGGCCTTTTACTGTGAGCAGTCCAGAGCACACCTGTGCATAATCATGCTGTTTAATCAGCATGTCTATACGCCACACCTGTCAGGTGGATGGATTATTTTGACAAAGGAGAGGTGCTCACTCACATGGATTTTAACAAATTTGTGAACAGAACGAAGTCTTAGATTTTTTTGCTTCAACTCAGAAAAAACAGGCGGTCATATTATTGTTAAGTGTATTATTGTGTTAAGCTAAATAGTCATCCCCAAGGGCCGTACAATATGATATCGACATATGTTTGCATAGACCTTTGGTGTGGGCCTGGGTTTGCATGCATTTACCAGTGAGAAATCTGTGTCCATCATTTCAGATATCAGTTGATATCGGATATCAAAGACTGGATCTGACTCGACTAATGACATTAAAGCCAAGATATAAACATCGAAACCTTTTGTAAAATAAAAATGATTAACTAGATTATGAGTGACTACATCATAAAGCAACAGAGTGACCGCATGAGACTCAAACCGTCCCCGAGGAACAATTCTACAGTAATTCTAACTGGCTTGATAATCATTTAACAGAGGTGACATTTATCAACACATCAAAAGGGGAAATATAGTGTGAAGAGGAAACATAATCACCGCTGTCTCAGTCTAGCTCGTCTGTAGGTTACTTTTTAAAAGGGGCGTCTAAAAAATCTTGACCCAGACACACATGTCTGCCTGTGGCTGCATTTAGTCAGTGAGAGCAGTAATAGTGTGTGACTGAAGGTGAGGAAACAGCCTCGGGCCTTCATCTGTGTTTTAGATGTCAGCCCTCCGTGGGTACAATGTCTCCGTAGCCTCCTTGGCCTTTCTTTCATGAACTCTCAACGTGGCCACCAATGGACAGCCTGAGGGAAGGGCACAGACACGCAACATAAAACAAGAACTTTTACTTAATATGGTAGAAATTCTACAAACCTCTGCTTGGCCTTGTATTACGACAAAACTCAGTCAATTACTGAGACTGTAGCAATGTTAACAACAGCAGCAGAGTACAGTAGTCATTTCTTCAGGTCTTATCACAATGTGCGTATGTCCTTTTAGTCAACATGGTCTGAATATGTGGAAGCATGCTGTTGAGGTGTCTATTGATTACTGTACTTCTTGCATGAATGGTTGAGAAAGACACAATCTATTGACTTATTGCAGGGGTTTTTTGGGTTTGTCGGGAGCTTGCAAGAATCACTTGTAATTAAAGGCCAATTTCAGTATTTTTCAACCTGAACCCTGTTTTCCTGGTTTTCTGTCTGAAGCCACACTTGCCAACCCCTTTCCTGATTCTTTGCCCTTTCCCCATTTCCTCCCGGGGTCACAATTTTCTTGTATTTCTCCCAAATTATGACAAATTTTCACATCTTTTTTCTTATGGAAATTTTAAAAGGAAAAGGCACTTTTTTGTAAGAGCAGCCTAATTTATCTACCCTTAGAATAACTGGTGAAATACTCATTTTCTGCATTACTGTAATCCAATTTTAAATTGGACCACAAGGTGAAGCTAAATGCTTTACAGTTATAATTTGTCTGCAGGCATCTGTTTGCAAAGAAATGTGTATGTTACCTTTTTTGTTATTTTCCTTCTTTAAAAGTCACCAGAATGCAGGAAACAAAGTCTAAAAAGCTCAAATTTTTCAGGGGCCACCAACCCCCCTGCTTTGGTTTTGGAAATTCTCCCTATTTTAGACGTCTCAAGGTTGGGAAGTATTGTCTAAGTCTACATTCACAATGCAGGCAAAAATCACAAATCACAAGGAATCTGATCTTTAAATTCTAATTTGAGCCACTCTTCTTCCTGGTCCTAAATCAGTTACATATCAGATTTTTTGCAGTGCAACTTCAGTGTGAACGGTCTTATTGGAATTTACTTGACTTTTACGTCACTCAACCGTCTGAAGTGTTTTGCTGCAAGACTCTGGTCGAGAGGAGCTGACAGATGCAGTTAAAAGTAGCTCTCGACAACCTCAGATTTTGGATAAAATCTGTCTCTCTGAAGCCATTCACATCACAATCCCTCCACTCCTGGCTCAGACTCCGCATCCACACACACCTCCGTACAAAAGTAGCACCCATTGCTCCACAAAAAGCCATAATTATAAATTTGGCTCTCATTCTTGTCCTCATTATTATCTGCTCACGAATTCTCTGGCTTCCACTGCACATGAACTTATAAATGAAACTGTAAACACTGACTTCAGCGGTATCCATGTTTACCACTGCACTACAGCATGACGTGTTATTGTTCTTTTCATTATTGCTCAGTTCAGGCTGGTGACCGATTCACACTGGAATGTTACATCGGCCACAAAAAATAATGTTAACAGCCAAACAACAACAAAAAATCTGATCTGAACAACAAATTGAGTACTAAGGAGCTTGAACATAGCCTAAAATAATGTTTGAAAGTGGTGTTTCAATCAGTTTTTAACCCTTTAAAACACCAGAAGTCACACAATAACAAAAAGCAAACTAACTGATCAGGCAGCAGTAGACCAGAGAGGTAAAATGATTGTTTCTGTAAATAGAGTCTGGGGGCTTTGAACAGAACAATATTGCAGTTGATTTTTTTTTAAAACAAGACGAATCTTTCAAAAAAGGTCTTACTCTGTCCTGATCCTTTTCATAATGTTGTCTGAATAATAATAATAATAATAATAATAACAGCCTGAGCCTGTCAGTGGCATAAACAAGCACTTTCAGTGGATTTACTTTGATTATGCACAGTTGCATTAAGTTCTCTTGCTTGCAAATAGGGTCCAGGTTGAAAAATACCAAAGTTAACCTTAAAGTTGTGGAATATCCATCAAATAAATAATGAAAGGGTGTTTACAGAGCTGCAGCGGAGAGCTGAAGATGCTATTTGTAGTTTAAATACAAGATGTCCTTGTTACAGTGTATGTAAGTCGTTCTGTCGCTGTGTATGCCACGTTATTGACAGGAGATTTTATTCCAGTGGGAGGATGGCAGAGATTATATCTGCAGTGCCCAATATCAATGCCAACATGCTTTTGACAAGGCATTAAAGCAGGATGATGTACTGTTGGTACATTCTTCAAGCATGTGCATGTGCTTGGGTTTGTTTGTGTGTGTGTGTGCTGGAGTTCTGTGTGGAAGGACAAATTGACCCTTCCTAAGTCTCAGCACTTTCAGCAGGCTTGGTGCCCAACACAGCCACAGTCAACTTTCTCCTTTCCCAATTTCTGTACTTAGACATGCTATATGCAAGGCTTGTCTATGCTGAAATCAAAATTTAGTTATCTTTTCAACATTGAAAACCTAGCATGTCTAACTATGGGAAACAGGCACGGCAAAAGTTTGCCAAGGTTCCAAAAGGGACAAGACTGCTAGCACTCATATGATTATTGGAAAATAAACTGCAATATTTATCATGAAATAGGTATGACAATTACCGTTGCCATTTCTTAGGTCAATACAAAACACCACAATTTGTTGACATAAGAGGACTAAAAATTAGATGTGACTGACTAACATTTAAAAGTGTAGTTAGCGATGTGGGAGAAAACGAGTAGAGAGGTTGTTGATACTGTATTTGAAGTGTAACGAATACAGACCCACCCCTCCCATCATACTCCACCCCCGGCTGCACCCCCGAAGTTCATGGACGCGCATTGTCATGGAAACGGCCGTAGAAACTAAAGCAGCAGTAAAGCAGCTGAAATAGCCAAGTTGTGAGTTAGCACACTGCTAAGCCGCAAAGCTAAGGTTAGCTGACCCGTCAGACAACTGTACCCACAACTCGACTGCTATTATAAATAGATAACATCATAACAACAGTACATTTTGGCAGAAATATGATGAATGCCCGACGGCTGTTGCTGTTATGTGAAGCACCGCAAAGCTAATGCTGCTCACCTGTCCAGCAGAAAGACGGCGACCTCCGCGTCCGTTTTTAATCCGTTTTTTTTTTTTTAATTTATGCTCCTCCGACCGTTTTCTCTTGGGCTATTTTTCAGCCATGGCAAATGCAAAATATCTGCACCTGATATACCGTACTGCGCCCACTACGCGACCTACTACTCCCCCCCTCCCGTGTCTGACCCATGCACGAGTATGAACCGGCCCCCCGGGCGTGAGGGGGTGGACCCATGTTTTGGTGGCTTGGTGCAAGCCACAGATTTACCTGCTGAAATTCAGAGCCCAGGCTGTGTATTGAAACCGGATCGTTTTTTTCAGCATGCTCTCAGAAGTGACAGCTTGCGGATAGTGAGGAGAAATACGGTGATTTTGACAAAAAAGTGCGTCGGATTATGTCGCTAACTATGCCTTTAATGTAAATTAGCTAGCTAGTTACCTTGTTTTGCTACAGAGCAAAACACTAGCTAGCTTGATGTATATTAGCTTGCTAATTAGCTTGGATTTTGCTAACATAGACGGGTTTCACTACGTTATCACAGAGATGTGCACACAACTAGGGGGCAGAAAGCAGCGCTTGTACACACAGTGCAACCAGTGCAGATTTAGCAACTTAAACTTCTAAAAGGCGAGTAGCAGCAATTTAGCAACTTACTCTGTAAACAGCATAGGTCTCTCTCTCTTACTCTCTTCCCGTTGCACCACATTGGAAGGCAGGAGAACCGTTGTGTCTAGAAGGGAACCCCTGGCCTGTGAAAAATCTCATAAAGAGTGATTATTTTGGCCTAAACCCATGTTCTCGCAAGAGTTTTGCGAATCAAGAGTTGCCTTCTAGATATGACCATAGACTGGATATGACCCAGGAGGACACTGTAGGAGATGGAGTTCTTCCTATCCCCTTTTCACTCTTTCTCTATGGATCTGTGTTTCTATACAGACTATAGGTATTTTGGTCATTTCTCACCATTAATGAGAACTAATTTATTGATGTAATCAGCATGGTCCAAGTTGCTTTCTTATGTATTTGGTGCCAGCCATTTCGTTACTGTACCAGATCCAGCTCACCCTCACACATGCCTCATGTACAGTAGCTGTCAGATTTCTTTAAAGTGTGGCAGGCTCTAATGTAACCATGTTAGACTTTTTCCTTTGAGTTAATTAGCTTATTGACACTAATGTTCCGACCTGCTCCTGATATGGTCAAATAAGGAGAGGATAAACGGGCTCAATAACCGACAAAACCAGGTAAGTGGAGCAAAATTAATAGGACATGCCAGCAACCCATCAAGTTTTTTTAATTTGGCACCGTTGAGCTTTACTTTAGTTATTTGTATAGTAAACTTAGTGGGGCGATTTCATGCAGAGGCCTGATGACTGTTGTTAACTAACATTTTACACAATACTTTAATACACTATGATCAAACAAACAGATCCAACTCTGAAATGGCGATTTATTATTAAGTCCACAAGGATTTACAAAACCATGCAAAATGTACGTTGATTACAACTGTTGACTTTAATCTTTTGAACAGCTACCAAAGCCGCTTTGCCCCCTGAATGCGCGCATCCAGAAATGTTTGCAAACAAGAAATCTGTCGGTTTGCAACTTAAGATGTGACCATATGCTTTTACAGGTCTCCCACCAACAGCTTTTATCTTCAATCTTCATCTTCA
>JAJHUR010096401.1:0-10005 GCA_027495735.1 Lutjanus campechanus
TGACAGTCCACGCAATATGTACTCACCCCTATGCCGATGTGAGGATGGGTGAAGATCTTCAGTTCACAAAACAATCCTGGAGTTTCAGCAGAAAACAGGGTTGCAGCTAATGGCAGTGAATGGTGACCACAGATAAAATGTAAAAAAAAAACTTTAAAAAAATCACAAAACAAACACAAAATGTCTCCATTCTGCTCGTGTGGTGTAATCCAAGTGTCTATGAGCCGCGAGATTAAAATTTAACCACAAAAGACGCCATTTACACCATGTTTTTAGCCAAAATGTCAACTGTAGCCTCCCAGGTAGCATGTCAAAGATGGCGTTGATGTATCGCGAGACTTCGTATATCTCTTAATGGATGCACGTGTGGAAATATCGCGAGACATACGAAGTCTCGCTTTAAGACACATTTTTCCATCTGACAACCGGAGACAACCCAATCATCTTCTCAAATATTTTTTTTTTTCCAATCAAGAAACAGAAGAAGTTGCAGGAAACAAATATGAAGTTGATAAATGACAAGTCTACATATTTCATGCTAATTTACCTTCACAAGTGATAATGGACGAATTACTTTAATCAAGTTTTATCACTTACATAATCATACACAGTAGAATGTATAGTTAAATTTGTTCTAAGCACTTGGAGCAGTGGGCAGCCATTGTGCGGCCCCGGGGACCGACTCCATTTCTAAGCCAACGCCTTGGTCAAGGGCACTGACAGGAGAATTAACCCAGTGTACATGTTTTTGGTTCCCTGTGGGAAAACCCACACAAACATACAGAGAACATGCAAACTCCACACAGACAGGCTGTGCCCCAGTGGGGTTTGAACCCAAGACCTTGTTGCTGTGGGGCGGCAGTGCTAACCACTGACCACGACGCTATAAAAAGAAAAGTGTAGACACTGAGGCTGCATATTTACATTTCCCAGGCTTGTAGTTCTACACCACTGCTCACCAGTCTGACCTCTGTTGTTTCCAGCAGCAGAAGCAACATTACTCATATGATAAAAGTAACCAGTAATGTTTGCAAAAACAAATTATTGCTGCTTTAATTATAACGACGTATGTCTTCGAACAGATGTGTTAAAAAACACCACGTGTTTAATTTTAGCACATATTCGGCATCAGCTCAGGGAGAACACACGTGTCAGATCTGACACGACTAATGTGTCTGCTCCTCCCAGTTGTGTCAAATAGGTTGACACGGGCATGTGTTATATTGACACAAAGACATGTTAAAACATGTTTTGATGGGTTAATGTGCAATTACAACTTTATGATTAAAGATGTGTAAACAATTTCCATTTGTGAAGAGAGGAGAGAAATTATGTAGGCCTGATTTAATCACATAAGCCGATTGAATTAGCCAATGCACCCAAAATATTTTTATATATTTAGTATTTAGAAATGAAAATCTATTAAGTGGTTATTGCTTTGTACCAATGCCAATGTGTGAACAGATTAATGTAACTTAAAAAAAATAAGATTTTATGCCTCACCACTCTTCTGCTCCCCTACAGTGGAAACTGTGCAACTCTAGCTAAAGCTAAAAGTCCACTAACACCAACAAACAACCAGCACCCAGCACAACACAAGCCTGACTTTACTTTAATAAACAAGAATCAGGCCAATCATGTTCTTTCTCGTGTATGTCACGTCACTGTTTTGGCCAATGTCTGGGATGCTGGCCTGTGCATACAGAATACAAGCAACAGGATGTATGACAGCAGTTCAATTAAACCAGTTATCTATTTAAATTCATAGGTCAAGAAAAGCTGGACAATATGTCAATATTAAAACAATATTTTCTCTGGTTTTAAAGGAGCAATATGAAGCAATTGCACATACTAAAGTACAGAAAATAGCAATTTGGCTTCATAAACTGTATATTAAATAGGTTGAAATCCTATTTAATATATGATCTATTGACAAAGCGAGTCGTTTGCCCCCACCTCCGCAGATTCAGGGTGCAGCTGTTTCAGCTGTTTATACCTGTCAGTTGTCTGTCAGTGTTAAGCTAAGTTGTTCTCCTGACAACAAAGACCCACTGCTCTGAAAATACACTCTGTGGAGTTGGTGTTCAGTGACCACCTGCCTTACTGCCTATACAGACTCCATTAACATCTACTGCTTCTAAGTTAATAATTTGTCACGACTTATACACAGACACTTACTCATTCAGTGAAAATTCTGCATTAATTCAAACTCTCAGTCATTAATGTGAAACGGGCAAACAAACAAAAAAAACCTACTATTTATCAAAAAGCGCCCACTGTCATCCCTACAATATTGTCGCAATATTGATAAATTGTACCAAGGTATTTGGTCAAAAATATTGTGATATTTGATTTTTTCCATATCACCCAGCCCTAATCACAGCAATTGGTCTATATTGGTATCAGCCTATATGTGGTCCAATATGTGTATTACAAACAATGGTGGACTATAACAAAGTACATTTACTTGAGCATCTGTACTTTACTTGAGTATTTGTTATTTTTGGAAACTTCTGACTTTCACGCCACTAAATTTCAAAGACAAATATTGTCTTTTCATTTCTGGGAAGGTTGTCGTTACTCGTTACTTTTAGGCGAAGCAGAGCTTTGAAGTCAGCTGTTACTGATTCTTCTTTTCTAAAATGCAACTGGCCACACGCTGTGTTCTTCACAGAAGGAAACCAATCACAGTGCCCGCTCTCAACTGGGATTGATGTAAAAGCAGAAATACGTCATCCAGGCGCGCTCTGTAACAAGAGCAAGCGAGCTCTCCCTCTTTCATTCAAACAAATGTCAGTAATGGTGACGGCAGGAGAAAGACAAAATTAAATCTCAAGATCTTATTATGATTAGAAAAAGATAAATAATTCCAGCTAGGCTTTTAATATTGGATTGTTTTTACCTCATAATGAATGTATATATATATACTGCCCCTGAAGCCAGAAAGGAAATCTCAGTTATTTAACAGACTTGGAGAACAACTTACAGTTGTCTTCAATCTAATTTTATGTGGTGATTTTAATACAGTAACGTCAAAAAATGACAACAGCTGTCCTTTTTGTTTTTGATTGTATTTCTATGCTGAAGTTTTTACAGGTGTTTCTACAGGCTTTGTGTAGCGTCGTGGTTCTACAAGCAAGTCAGTGCATCATTAGGTGGTTTCAGAGTTACAAGGTTCTGTAAATGCATCGTGAAAATAATACAGCAGTGTAGTGATATTAGAAAATGTACTTTGTAATTTGTACTTTTGAATATTTAAGCATTTTTAAAAGCAAGTACTCTACTTATTTAGAGTACTTATTTAGCAAGTACTTACTTATTGTTTTATGTAAATTTTGGTATCATGTTTGTATGCACCAACGTGCCATAGCAAATTCCTGGTAGGTGAAAACCTACTTGGCAATAAAACCGTTCTGATTCTGATTCTGATTCTACTTTAACTCGAGTAAAATTTTGCCTGAGCAACTTTCACTTGTAGTTGAATAATATTTGACCAGGAGTCTCTATACTTTGACTCAAGTACTGAGGCTCTTTATCCACCACTGATTACAGAAGCACCAACAGTCATCCCTACAAAACTGTTGCAATATCAGTAGGTATTTGGTCAAAAATCAAGTAATATTTGGTTATGTCCATATGCCCAGCTCAATTACTGATCTACTACTGTATATAATGTTTTTTGATTGATATCACTGCTGCATTACAGTGTATGTTGCATTTTACAACTGTAGATGTTCAAAGTTGTGCTAATTTTGAATACTTTATATACTGGTGAGTAGTTTAATCCACAGCAATGCCTCATATTCTATAAGATTGTAATACATTTGCAGTATTTGAGAATTTAGGGTGTGTTATTTTAGAGAAAATGTGCATATAACGCTATATAGTATGAATAGCCTAAAAATATAAAAATGTTTATAAGCCATAATGCCCAGCCCTAATGTCAAGACAATTTTAATGTTAGGGGTTAGTGAAAATAATTGCCATACAATCTCCATCTCATTTAATCCATCATGACATGTTGTGTGCCCTCGATTTATAACCATAAGGAAGTGGAGCAGACTTTTCACCATCAATACAGATCCTGACATACATGTGGTACTGATAACCAATATAATTCATCGTTATACTGAATAATTGATTGAGGCCAGTATTTTTCGGGGTCAAGTGACAAAACTGACTAAGATTTCCTCCCAGTGGAGGAATCTGACTTCCTCACAGGGGAGAACGAGAGCGCACAATTGAAATGCGGCCGATATCTGAAGAAATTGTACGTTAATGTTACAGTTCAGCCTCTATTCAGGCCAATACAGTACAGTCTGTATCCGAGTAGCCCTGATCTACAGTAAAAGCAAACGTGCAAGGTTCACTATTATTAAATCTCAATAAAATAGAGCTGCTGCTTGAGCTCTTCTAGCCATTATGTCTACAACAATCTACTGGGTGGCACTACGGTTTGTAATTCTTAGGTTGTCAGCCACTGTGGAAGGGTCTGTGTCACTTTTTGTTAAAAGTGGATATCTCACTTTCAAAACTCCTCATGAGCTGTGCCAGCGATTCTCTTTTAAGTTAAGGGAAGCCTTGAAAGACGCACGGTTGTCAGTAAAAAAAAAAATTTTTAAAGTGAAAAATCGGCAAGGAAGAGGGAGAGCGGCAGACTTTCAGCCTCATGTTTCACCAACTGTCACTCATGACACTAAATAAATCTCCCTATCACTGCATAGATAATTGCTGTTAGTTTTATCTGGTGCAATCCATTTGATTGACTTAAATATTAAAATGATGGAGATATGAATATTTAATGTTTCTGGGCAGAGGAGAACTCCAGGGGGCTCTCATGGAGACTGATGGAAAATACAGCGGAGGTGAAACGCCATTAATTAAGGTCATTTGGTGTCTTATTGGGTATGAGGAGGTGTGCAGGAGTGGGGGGGTGGGAAGGGGTGGGGGGGGTTGTGTTTGGAAAGATGACAACTCAAGGTCAGCAGAGATACGAGGCTACCACATACACCGCCACTGCGGATAATCCACCTTCATCCGCGGGTAACTAAGCTGGTGAAATGAGTAATGAGGCCGCTCTGCAAGTACAAGGATCAGCTTCAGACAGCAGAAGTCCTGCTGAAGTGTCCCGGAGCGAGACACTGACTGTAGGTCAACCGGGTCGAGAGCCGCTTTAAAGCCGAATCCGAACTCTGACCTTCTTGGAGGAGGCCAAAAGAAAATGAATTCTTGGCCACAAGTGATTCAGACGTGTTTATCGTTCGCATGTCTCGTGCAAAAGAGAAGCTCTCATTTCAATCTCTGCATCAGCTCCGTGCCTGCGCACATCTCAGCTGCATCCCACAGGTGAGAATTTGACCTTACTTACGCTTCAAGTCTACTTTTTTTCTTTTTTTTTTGACAATAACAGTAAATTTGAGGTTGATGCCTAATAGAAAGGCACTGAGTAAATCGCAGCTTTACCCAGCAGCTGGGAAGCAAGACACAGGAGCTTGCTGAACTTCTTCTGCAGTGTTTATTCACTGTATGTTTACTGCCACTAAGCAACTTCACTGTTAAACTTTCCCTCTGCTCCAATTGCTAACATAGTCACCAGCACTCAGTTCGGTTCGGTTCAGTTCAATTCAGCTCAGCAGGCTTTATTGGCATGAAGTTAATAATAACATGAAAAAAAATACAGCTCATTGATAAAATAGAATAAATAATAAATAAAACTCTCATTTGGCTGACCACAAAGAATATATGAGAAATATTCATAAATATCAAAGGAAAACTGCACACTGCATTGAAAGCTGGAACCAGTGTAGACAAATGCTTCAGTGTGGCGTGAACGCTGTTGTCATGCCAGTGTGATGCTGATGTGACATTAACAGTCTGGAGACAGGGTTACGATAATGACTCTTTTGAAATGAATGTCCTGTTTTTTGAACTGGCTGTTGTGGCCTTAAGAGAAAGTTGAGGCGATCCTCATTTAAAACTACGTGTGACACAGCAAAGAAACCAGTTCACATTGACAGTATCCCAGGATTTCTCCTACTACCCAGATTTATGACAACAATTAACACTAGCTAACACTTAACATTATTATTAATTATTAACACCAGCAGCTAAACACTGTCTAAATATTAAAGGATAAATATGTAATATATTTACTGTACTACATCATTAAAATGACCATGATATGTCATGAGAGATTTTTGGCTTCTATGATGATGATGGTAATGTTTTGTTTTTTTTAATTTCCATTCCAGGCAGGAATAACTGTTTCTCCTTTATTAGAATTAAAATAATGCCAAATGTTTTCAGAATGAGTTCTGTTTATGAGCCATAAGAAATCATTAATAACATTTAATAAGGAGTAGATATTTGTAATGCTTAAATTGAGCAATATTAGGCAGGCAGTTACTGAACCCCAACTCCAGAGTGTGTATTTTCGGAGCAGCGGGCTTTTCTTTTTCAGGATAACACGCTTAACTTTACACCGACTGATAACTGACAGTTATAAACAGCCGATCAACTTAGTGTATAAATTTCATCACTTGACATTGACACTTGATAATGGTGCGCTCGTCTTGCCCTAGCCTAGCTTCAGTGTTCCTTCAGGCAACTTGCCTGAGCTTTGAATCTGGGGAGGAGGGCATTGGAGGAAACAACTTGCTTCAAGGCGAATCTGGTGACCGCTTTGCGTGTTCCGCCATCTTGCAGCACTGCCATTGCTGCAGTGGCAGGTCATGTCCGTCACTCTCTGTGTCTGCTGGTTGTGTCTAGAAGAAGACTCTTGCAACATTCTTCATGATTTCAGTCATGATATTCACTCTCGCAAGATCTTGCGGGTCTTGGGTTCCCTTGTAGACACCGTGTCTGCTGTTGCCTGCTGACAGTGACATCATGGATAATTGGTCCTCAGTAATTGATGAAGGTTCCTTTAAAGATTACGATGTTAATGTTCTTAAAATTTTACATAGTAGTTAGATGTTGTTGGTTGTTACAATAGAAATGTAATCAGAAATGGATAATGAAGAAGAAAAAAAACGGACCACCCCCGCCTCGTTTAAGTGATGAAGCACTGTGTAACATACGTACATTAAATATATATATATGAATTCATTTTTCATCCAGTATTCAAGACTTTAAGGAACGAAGTTTGTTTCTGTTAATATTTTTGATCCACTCTGACACATGGTGGTCCTCTGTACACTCAGTGAATCTCTGTAGAGTCTCTGGTCTCAGACAGCAGCGCTCTTCATGAAGTAAAGTTTTGTGTATTTTGCATTCTGTTTCTTTTTTTCCCCCCAAAGTTAAAGTTTGACATGACTGCCGAACTGCACAGCCTCTTCCAGACTTGCGAGACATTGTTGTGAGAAGTAACATTATAGAAAAAAAGCAAGTGTAAAAAAAAAAAAGAAGAAAATTGTAAACTTCTTATGATGGCTCGCATTCATTTACATTCACACTGTGGGGAGGCGCCACCGCAGCACAGCTGACGGCTTCTTAACTGCAGGTACTTTGCTGGATTTGTCTATAGGCTATTAAGAAGGGATTTAACCTTTTTGAGAAATGGTCTGTGGCTCAAACTTGCTATTTGGATTGCAGTACTCACTGTGAATGATATGTCTGCAGAGTTCAGTGTTCAATTTTCAGTTTACAGTGATGTTTTTAGCTACACATCCTGTGTCAAAGTCCAGAAGGACAATAAACGGTGAATTAACAGTGTTGTGATCCACCAACCAGCATGCAGTTTGCAAAAAAAACATTGGCAGCTATCATCCTCATCCTGTTTCTCACCAGAGTGTTTAATGTTCAATGTGTAGTAAGTGTTTAAAGTAATTTTTGTGGCTGCTGCTGAGCTTTGACTAATCGTTACATTGGTGTTAACACACATAAATGAAAAAAAAAACCATTAATAACATTACATTTTAATTACCCTTAACCCAGCTCAAGTAGACTTTATTTCATCATTATGATATAACAATAACAATTCATTTAATGAATATAATTTTTCACATTTAAAAAAAAAAAAATCATTCCAGCAGCAATTTGTGGAAAAGTCAAATATTCAGCGCACTGATGCCTAATTGTTGACTGTATATGTAATTATCACTTATTGTTCTTGCACCATTGGTTCTGGCCTCGATGAACCATTTTGGCTGCGACGCCCCAATAAATTAGCATTTATCAAAAGCCAAAGTGGCCCTGCCCGAAAAATGACTCAATTTCAGTTACATCCTATAAAGCTTCTAGGCCAGCTTTAAAACTTAATAGACCTTAAACAGTTAGTCAGAGAATATTACCGCATTTTACAGAGTGTGTCGATGTTTTGCCTCTAAACCTATTTTAAGTGTCAAAATTCACCTTTTGATAAATGCAGAAAAGAGTATGGCTTGTTATTAACAAGACTGTAGATTCTTGTCTGGTTTTTATACTTTATTTTGAAGCTTACGGTGCAGTCATTGTGCCTTAGGCATGCTATACTGTATATTGCTATTTTCAGAATAAATGAGGCTACTCAGAAATGGCACAATTTGGTATGTCAGTGGTACTATACTTGCTCTAGGGTTGCTTTTTTCTAAAGTATTTACACAAAAAAACATGTGAAATGGCTTCTTTTTGTTGCATGTATGACCACAGGGTTTCAAACACAGCAGTTGAGTGTCACTGTTTCAGGAGGAACTGTGCTGATGGGGACATTGCATGACTAAGTGCTGTTAAATGTATCGATAATGTAACTGAAGCCACATTTCACTCATAATTTTTTCACTCATGTTGTTATTTTATCACTGCTTTTTGTATTTCATGTTGAGATTAGTATATTTTTAGTTTTTGCCACTGAGGTTCCCTGTCACGCTTTAGAAGATGTACACAGGAAGTGGGGTTCTGCAGGGAATGTAAGACCTCATTAATACCACACGGAGTGCAGTTTAATACCTGTTTAATACCTGTCTCATGATCACGACATCCAAATTATGAAAGGATGATGGAAAATCAGTAGGGACAATACGGCCTACTTTTTAAAAATTTTTTATTATCGTATCACTTTTAGTAAGTGCTTCCCAGCAGTATATAACAATAACTCCAAAATATGTAACTGATTGAATTTGTTCAACTTGGACCTGAATAAGTGGCAGAAAATTGATGTATGGATGAACTAATTTAAAATGATTAATTCATTTAAGCTCACTTAAGGTTTTGCTGAAACTGACACTTGCTCATTATGAGGCGATGGTGACAGTGTTTGCAGCAGGTGTGATGGTGCTGATGACTGAAACCCGCCTGCAGAACAAGCCACAGTTGCAGCAGTCCTGATTTTACTTTATAGGCGTGTATTGTCTCCTTATAGCCTGCAAAAACATTTTAGAACTAACGTTATTACCTACAGCAGGCAAGAGAAAATATTTCAGACTTTTGACAATCTTCTAAAATCTAAAACATGAATTCAGTGTTTTAGACTTTTTAACACTTGTGGGTAGAGATGCACCCTAGATTGAAAAGGTTATTCAGGAAAGCACAAATAATGTGATGGAAACGGATATTTCTTCTATTTGGAAAAAGTCAACCCTAGTATTACCATGTCGGGGTTGAAAAAGGTTGGATCTGCTTTAATAAATCACTGATTTTATCCGCTGAGATTGATTAAATCAGTATTTTCTTCAACTGCAAGATATGTTTATAAATGTAGAGTTTCTATTTTATTCTATTTCCAATGCAGACCAGAATTTATACTTTTTTCTTTTTTGAAGTTTCTGATTTTTGAGTATCCACCAGTCAAAGAGGAGGTGGTGGTGGGCTTCTGGCAGTTCACAAAACTTAGTTTACTTTAACTTAAAAAGAGCAAGAGATTATGAGAAGTACACAGTAAGAAGATCTGGAAATATATTTCCTGATTAATTAAACGCCAAAATCAAATCATTTTGATGCTTTGAAGTCACAACAGTTTTATTTCCATTGTGTTGGAGATTAGAAGATTAGATAGAAAACATTTACTAGAATTAACATGACTTCTAGGGT
>JAJHUR010096402.1:0-12122 GCA_027495735.1 Lutjanus campechanus
TCACAGCTATCAGCCACCACAGTAAAATGCTGCTCATGCGCTGATAAGTATTAATAATCTAATCTAATGACATATGCAACAATATTCAAGAGGACATTTTTCTTCAGGATTAATACTTTTATTTTGATAGTTTAAACACATTTTGCTGTTTGCAATCATAAAAAAAAAGAAAAGTATTTATGTATATGGATATATAGGACATTATTGCTTTTGTACAAATGTAAATTGGTGTATAATTGTCTTGTTCAGCTAATCAAATAATGATTTAAAAAATGGTATAAATTGTATTTCACCTTAGAAAGAAAGAAATGCATGCCACACAACACATGGATGCCACAAGAGTAAAATATTTATAACATTTATTAAGATTTTTAAAGGCATCAGAGTAACACGCATACCTCCATTCCCTTAAAATCCTGTATTTTTTTGTGTAACAGCATCTTTTCATTTACTTCTTGTGTGGGTGATTTATTTATTTTTAAATTTTTTTTAATTTTGAAGTCTCTGAAGAGATAAAATAAATGTATATTGGAGGAAAGATGGATTAATTGATTGATATCTTATATTTTTGTGTCCTGCACACACAGCGCCCAACCCTCACAGGGACACCAAAAGTACAGTTCAGTGTTCAAAAAATTTCCTTTCATTACAAAATTACAGGCTATTTTTACAGCCTGGTCTTGAATAAAATATTCTGCCCTCTCTCCCAAGCTTGGCATATAAAGTCTTCTACGAAAAAGGTTCCCCTGCTAAAGCACAGCTCAAGTTTTTCATAATCATCCAGCCAAATGGAGGACATTTTAGTATCCCTTATGTCCTCGTGGACATGAGGGACGTACGTGGACAAAATAAAAACTGAGGCTCATTCTCCGGTTCTCCAACAGATCACATAACATGGCCATGAAAGCCATTAAACCAGCCTTAAATACGCAGAAGGCTCCTCTTATTACTGATTAAACAGACAGCACACACACACACACACACAGACTTTATCCAGGAACAAACACTATTGTTTCCTGTTATATAGGGTGAAATTTCACTACTTTATAATATACATTAAAATTAAAGTAATTCTAGAGCAAATTAAATTTAACACCCAGAATATTTACACACAAAAAGGAAAGCAAACTGACAATCTCTGCAGCTTGGACACATGATCTCCTTTTCAGCGCAGAATCACAGTGAAGACAGCAGACGGGCAGATGATTCAGAAGGCAGTCACGCTCAAATCCGCACTAATCCTGCAGTGTAATTATGTCGTTAAAATTAATTATCCTTGCGTTGTTTTAATGTGTATTTTAATGCATCCACTTAATGTTAAAGTATGCTCTTAGGGTGAGAGGAGCGACACATTTCATTGCATCAAAACCTGCAGCACAAAATGTAGTTTTCTAAAACACATGAGCTGAAACTTGCTACTGACTTCATCGTATCAATACAGACTGTAGAGGTTCAGGTCTGAAACTTCAATATTCTTAAAAAAACCCCACACGTTTGATCCACAAATCAGCTGTAAAAATTGAAATATGACTTTTTCAGCCCGAGCCCCGCTGGATACCATTATTCACCTTTATTTCCCTTTTCCAGTCTGGCCCTCTGTGGAGCTGTATAAATGATGGCAGGTGGGATTACTGCCAGTGCCAGCGACTCCTGTCTCTGGTTAAAGGACTGCTGTGAGGACTCCAGACACAAAGTTCACAGTCAAAGTCCAGTCTAAAAAAAGTCTAATTCTCTTTTACTGAAGTGGTTTGGAAGCTGAATATTATTCTTGACATAATAAACTGTTAGTCAGCTCATAGTCTTTTGCATTTTTATGTGTTTTTCCAGTATTATTGTCCCTTCATAGATAAACACGCTCTGCAGTTCTGTAATGGAAAGTACATTTATTTGACAGATTCGCTGCAGTTTTCAGTTTAAGATTTTTCTCTAAAAGAAACATTATAAGGATATAACTTGCACTGATGAAGATCAAACTTTTAGTGTGGTTTTACTTAAATAACTGACTTAGACCCAAGCAGGTAAAATTATCCATCATAAAAAATAAAATAAACATGTCTAGTAGAACTTTGTTTTTCCTTTTCTCTTATCACATTTAACCTTCATCTTATTAACATTTATATTGTATTTAACATACAACTATATCAACCAGGGTCCCTGAGGACCCCAGAAAAACACTACCCTAAGATACAAAAGCGTATTTCTTCTCAAAACATTATTAGTTATGTAATTAATGCCATCAGAAAGGACAAAAATATTATTATTATTATTTTGGGAAAGGTAATTAGATTATCGTGTAATGGGCACATGAGGGAATGTGTGTCTGCTGCAGCTGTGACTGACAGAGTGCTCCTACCCCCGTGATAGTGTTGTCATGACACTGGAATTTCTGATTTCAATACAATATTTTGAAAAATACTGATATTCAATACAATTTTCAATACCATGGGGAAAGAATGACTCAAAACTGGGGGCAAAATTTAAATAGAACAAGGTTTTACCATGACTGATATAGCAAATGTGACGAGTGATAAGAAGAAGACAGAACTGCGAGACAGTGAGAGGAGGCCGGACTATGTGGCCGCCGCAGTGGAACAGAGAGCAACAAAATGCAGCTGGTAGCAGAGTGTCAATACTGTCAACAACAACACAAAGAGGTGCTGTGCTGCTGCCAGAGGAGTGCTGACTGAGATTACAGCATGCATAAAAATAAACGACAAAATAACTGATTTGTGTATCCTTCTCAATTTCCCCTCAATGACCCGAGTAACTCACTAGATTTGTCGCTAGTCATTTAATTTATATATGAAATATTTTGGCAGTAAAAAGAAACCTGTGGCTGGTGGTAGGTTAGTGGAGCAAACCAATGTGAGGCACAACGAGGGGGAGAGGCAACCTTTCAAAACTTGACAATTCAGTAGTCACTGGATATCATAAGAGACATGTCCCTGACCAATTCTACACCCATATATCAATATTTTTGACAATACTAGTGTGATACTTTAAATTAGGACCCAAACATAAACTCAATAAGTATAGAAATAGTTCCATCTATAAAAACTGCACAGGCAGAATTGGTTGCTGTTGACTGGGGATTCTCCAGGACAACAATACATTTGTATTTAAAAAAGCACCAATTAAGACAGGAAAACAGGAAACAATGTTATAAAGTCATTAGGAGAAAACTGATGAAGGCATGAAAAATTAGAATGATAGAAAAAAGCACCTGTGAGATATGATTCACTTATCAACAGTTTTAGGTCCAAATAGGTAAAATTATCCCCGATTTATCAGAAAAGCAACTAAATTAATACAAACTTGTGTAGCAGAACTTTGTTGTTCATCATCTCACAACCCCTCGGATTCAGGTTAGGTGGAGGGGCCTCACACCTACACTGGGAACCACTGCACTAAACTACCGACACTAAATGTACACAAAGAAGCTCCACCTTAACAAGCTACAACAGCAAAGGTTTGGACCCCCTGTGGTCCTCCTCCAATAGTCTACAATTATAATAATATTGTTATTAAAAATACCAATCATGATATTTTCTGCTAAATAGAGCATATATACAGTGTAAGCACACTAAACACTTTGACCTAAAGAGTGAAGACTTTCAATTTAAGTGGACAAACTTTGTTCTTAAACCTCTTGGCCACAGAAAAACAGAGGAAAAATATGCTCCTTATAGCTCCAGAACCTGCCTGAGAATCATCACATTTTTTAGGTTTTCTTCAGTATCAGTAATCAGTTTGCCAAAATATAAACAAATATTGGTAATTTATGTTGGGTTTTTTTGTGTGTGCTACAACTTTGTCCACTATTACTACCCAGGTCAAATGTTCCCGTGTGACAGAACAACTTGTCCCAGTCTGGATTGGATTTGGCATCCATAGCTGGCCGAAGGAGACTCAAGACCAGTCAGTAGCAAAATTTAAAGGAAAAGGCCCCAAACCGTTGACATAGGTTACATAAATTATATAATATATTTTAAATTCAGTGTATAGGGCATGCGTTTTTACAAGATATATTTCCATATGATTTTTTGTCAAAGCCACAGGGAGCCATTGGAGAGGGCCAAAGAGCCGAGTGAGGCTCTGGATCTGCAGGTTGCAGACATGGTCTAGAACCACCACTGCAGTTTTAACAGCCTGCTTATGTCATGTGACAAAATATCAGTCAAAAGGACAAGTACAAGTACTTTTATTTCGATAAGTACATTTTGCTGATAATAGGTCTGTATGTCTGAGTGCATTAATGGTTTTACTTCATTGTAATAATGTACTTAAAGTCTAGTGTTTATTAAAGACCAAAACATATTTGTTATCATTTTTGTTGTGAAAGAGATGTGATTCATTCATAACGAACAGCTATCTCCCTTTCAAAACATGATAAAAATGATTAACTGAGTGAAACACTAATGACTGATGATTTGATAGTGAGCTCAGAGGATGCAGCAGCTCCAAACACTCTGCAGTAATCACAGCTTTAAACAAACAGCATGAACATGAGTCACATGCTCAGTGTGGATGAAAACAAAGCCGCACTGCTGCTGCTGCTGCTCTGTGCTGTTGACTACCTGAAGTTTAAAGCGTCTGACGGAGCCTATTGTTGTTGCCTGATTGCTGGCTGGTGTGTTTTTCAGGAAGTCTTATCAGCGCGGAGGAAAACTGAACGAGCACCTCGGCCTGTAGCTCTCCTGGATCAGAAGCCGCTGCTGCTGCTGCAGGACAGAATTAAATGATTTCCATTATTACACTGAGAATTATTGCTCCCCCTCTGTACGACTCCAGCTCCAAGCCAAGATTACTATTTCTGGCAATGTTTGCCTCAGGAAGGAACTTTCGCAGATTTAATGGGACCTGGGCCATTGTACACAGCCTTCTGTATGGCACCGTGCCATCATTTCCACAGAGAGGAGAGGGAGAGAAAAAAGAACTGAGGGATGTTGTCTAAAGTCAGTTCAAAACAAGACCAGCTCGTTTATGTGACCCTGAACACAGACAGTATATTTCTCTGTCTAAGGTGAAAAATAAATGATTTTTTATTTGCGTGTGCAGGTTAAAATGTCAAAGTCAGACAGCGACTGCACGGCCCTGTCAGCTGTCTGCCTCTACAGTATGTGTCTCTTATAAAACATGACAGGCCTTTTGCTCTTAGAAGTAAAACCTGAACCACAAACATATTTGTGCCATTATCTCATCTTTTCTCACATTCTGGACAGTGGTTTTCAAACTGGGTACTGGTGACCAACAAGGGCCCTTGAGTGGCTTGTGGGGGGTCCTCAGCTAAAGGAGGAATAGAATATTTTAACTTTAATCACATTTTCTGGAATAAAATGGGAAGTAATAGAGTGCTTTATAGTGATCACAGTTTGATAACTGATAGACTGTGATACAATCAGGATCGCTATAAATTACTATAAATAATATTTTTTTATTTCCATAAGACTAATTTTGGTTACTTTATCTTCACAACTAAGAAGGGAAAAAGAAATTACTCATAGGGGATTCCTTAAGATAAAATCCTCTCAAACTGGGGGTCTGTGCATTTATTGTGGGGGTCCTTGACATGAATAAGTTTGTGAATTCCTGTTCTGGATGATTCTGCATTCGAAACTGTACATACAGAAGCATCATCAGCAAAACGTAAGTGTCAAAAGTATAAGTACTCTTGATGCAAGACATGACTTAATATTACAGTCACCTTTATCTGTAAGTAGCATTTTACTGTTGCAATACAGCTGATTTTATCCACTTTATAGACCTATACTCTTATTTTAAGCTATAAAAATGCTGAAGTTGAAATTAAGTTTTCAGAATCAGAAATACAAGGACTCTGACCGATTTGAAGAAGAATGGTAAATATATATAAAATAGTAACGAGATATTAAAGAAATTAAATTAAAGAGGTGACATTAAAAAGGCAATATACAATGTAAACACTACAATATCTTGGACTATATGAGTAAATAGGGAAAATATTTGTGCAAGTCACTAAATCTGGTCAATTGAAATAAAACATACAATAGTTTCAACAAAGTAAAGGCACATTTTTCTACCATCAGTTGAAGAGCGATTGTTACCATAAAACATTAATGAGCACATGAACACACTAAATGTACAAGCAGCTCCACCCAGTGACAAAATGTTCTCCCTTCTCCTCATCTACCTATTTATTTATTCATTTATTTATTTACACTGATGTTGTTTTCACTTTAATCCAAACAAGTTACAAATAAATCTTCAATTAAACACAAAAGTAATTAAATACTACTACTAATAATAATATTAATAATAATGAGTATCCATTAATGTATATTTCAGCTGGTTGAGGTGGAGCTACTTTTAACTACGTTATGTTCAGTTACTGTGGGTATTTTGGTCCGGTGGTTCCCTCAGGCCTCCCGTAAGGGTCACAAAATAAATCTGGGGGTCATGAGATTATTAATGAGAGAAGAAAGAACAAATACCATAAGTTCTGCTGACCTTGCATCAATTCTCTGGACTTTTCTGGACAATTTTCTGGAGTCTTAGGGTTTAATCTTTGCTCTTTTTATATAAAATATTGGATGATTTTACCTCCCCGGGCCTTGAACAGTCTATTCACAGGAATGAAAGTGGTGATTAACTGAGTTTATAGATTTAAAGGATGGAAAGAGCTGCCGCCACATTAAGGAACCTTGATTAGAGGGACTGTAGGACACGGTACAGGCATATATGAACTTCTTACTGGATTATATGTCATTAATGTGTATGTATTGTATATAGATGTTATTCATGTGTTTAAACAAACATGAAATGTGAAAGAAAAAAGTGAAAACTTCTGAGAAGTTTAAACGTGAAATGTCTCTAAGAGGTCACGAGCCAAAAACGATAAATTGCTCATTAAGTCTTTAACAATTTATTGTACTTTATGTTCTTATGTGTTTTTTTAAACTACACTTGTAATATGTTAAATGTAAATAATAACTATCACTGTCAAATAAATAAAAAAATATATAAATATGATATTAAAAAGTACAGAAGTTTTAAAAAGTACAATATTTAGTAGAAGTGTAAACACTCAACTAAAGTACAAGTACATCATAACTGTCATTTTGTTTCTGCATGAAAGTGGATTTGCACATGCAGCCTGTTGCGATTGCTCCTGCTCATTTTCTTATTTTTTTTCCAACTTTAAGCTTTCTTTTTAACGCATACGTGTTATCTTGTATTTTCTTATAATCTCTCCAGGTGGAAAACATGAATTCCACAATTTTCGAGTTTAATTGGGCGCTGATTTTTTCTGAGATGATTCGGAGATGCATGGTGTTGACGGGTGACTTGTTTCTTCAGGGTCTAAATGAAGCATTTCATGTGAAGCTAAACACAGGTGATGACGATTTATAAACCCTCAGTGATAAATTATTACATTTTTGGATTGACTACTTGCCTTTGCACACTAACAACCTACTGATAACCCAAATCACAGAACTATTCTTTAACTTCATTTCAAAATAAGGTCCAATATTATGGTGCACACACATAAAGTGACTCCACTGGCCTCAGATCATATGACTGAATGACTGAGGAGTTCAAATCTCATCACTGCCCTGTGTTTCCTTTTGTGGTAGCAGTTTTTTTTTCTTTACTCTTTGCTCTGCACAGTCAAAGTTTAAAACATTAAGTGGTCATTAGCTGGACATTGGAGTGGTAGACTAATCACACTCACCCAGGCCTGCCCTCTGCTGTAAACAACCTAAAGGAGCTGCTTTAATGGAAGCTTTTTAAATATGATGGTGACTCAGTGCCTTTGAGCAAAACCATCTGTTTACATTGAAACAGATTAAAGTCGCCTCTTGTGCGGCAGGTTCAGGGCCTCTCTACAGCTCCAGTGTGCAAATGTACACACGGTTAAATCACATACTGTAAGCTAAATACTGCAGGAGGAGAGGAGAGACTAATGGAAACACAAAAGGTCATAATAACAAACCATTAGGCCTGCTGCTGTTTCTCCAGCGGGGTGGCAAGCTGCCATAAAGAGCATAAAAATACATCCAAACATGTCATTTATGTCAGATAGGTTTGAAATAGGTTGTTTTAATTAAGTGAAAAATCCAGTGCTAGAAGTGAGCATGTTAAGGTTTATTTATTGCACTTTTGTCTTATAATGCAGGACTTTGGAGTCACTTAACAAGGGAACAATAAAGTATGAAAAACAATCATTTTAGCATTTGTCTTGCATTGAATACCTGGTTCAAAAATGCTTTTATTCTGAAAAAAACTGTTGTAAAAACTTACATGTTAGAAGTGAGCATGTCTTAATAATTGAGGACTTTTAGTCACTCAACAACTGAAGAATAAAATATGAAAAAAACAATTTTAGCATTTCTTTTTCATTTGAATACCTGGTTTAAATGCTTTTACTGTGAAAAGATTGTGTCAAAAAGCTACATTCTAGAAGTGAACATGTTAATTTCTATTTTCAAAAATATGAAAAATAACGATTTTTAGCATTTGTCCTGCAATGAACACCTGGTTCAAAATGCTTTTATTGTGGAAGAAACAATAGCAAAAAGCTGCATACTATAAGTGAGTTATGTTAAGATGTTAAGTTCTATTTATTGCCAATTTTGTCTTCATTACAGAGGAGTTTGCAGTCACAACAAATGAAGAATAAAATATGAAAATGAATGATTTTAGCATTTGTTTTATACTAATTTACATGACTCAAAATGCTTTTATTCTGACAAAATCGTGTCAAAAGATACTTGCTAACAGTGAGCGTTTTAAGTTCTATTTATTGCCAATTTTGTCTAAATAATTGAGGACTTTGCAGTCACTTAACAAGGGAAGAATAAAAATCAGTGATTTTAGAATTTGTCTTGCATTGAATACCTGGTTCAAAATGCTTTTATTTTGGGGGGGAAAAGTGTGGCAGAAAGCTGCAAAAATGAATGTGCTTGCAGAATATGAAATGACTTGAAATGTTTTTGGGAGTTGCATTAAGGTCAGTCAGCCGGGCTGTACTGTATGTTCACAGGAGCAGGCTGATGCAGAGCAGAGCATCTCAGCCTGCAGCTTTACATAATAGTTCACATCTCGGTCAAATCAATCCGCTGCTGTTTAACTGCAGCGGTGGAAAAATACGATTCATCAGAGGAGAAACTCCAAACAGCAGCAGGTCTGAAGGTGCAAAACAGAGATTTAATCTCCTGGAAACATGACTGAATTAACAGATTACATACAAATCTGGAGAGTATAACCTATACAACCTAATTATTGTGTATTAAATGTTTGAATTTGAATTTCTGTACAGATCTCTGCAGTTGCATTATCTATCTATCTATCTATCTATCTATCTATCTATCTATCTATCTATCTATCTATCTATCTATCTATCTATCTATCTAATCTCACAGACTTATTTTTGCTGGGGTTTCAACAGTTTGTCTCAGGGGAGGACAGAAAAGACTGCATAGGGACAAATTTGTCCAGAAAACAGCTACTGGAAATGTTTTTTTCACGTGGTCCCAGGAGTGTCTTCTGGTCTGCTTTGGTTTATTTTATATAATCTTATTTAATTTTTATGTCAGAGGCCGTAGATCTTGATCCAGCTGTGTAGCTACTGCACTATAAACACCACTTCCCTGAAACGAAATTTGCTTCACATCTGTGAAATTGATTCTCCTTTTAAATTCAAACTGTTCCTAAGAGAAAAAATCCACAGCCTATAACTTAATATTTCTATGTAGTTCTTAGTTTGCGTAGTAAACGACCGAATCATACATGTTAGAGAGACATTGTTCTATTACTCTGACTTGTGATGTTCCCATAAATTAATATATACTTCCTCGAACATGTTGTCTCAACATATTACATAAGTTTTCCTGCATGCTGTTGAGACTTTAACATATTTATATCCATTACATATATATTTACATTCTTCTTTATGACCATACTGTTACTGTAGACAACATAATGTGAGGTCTTTTTTTCCCTCATCACATTGTCAAGGTAGCAGCCCATAACCAAAACCAGCCACTCAAACAACAAAGGACGGGCTTTTATTTTCTAGCAGAACACTGTCATCTAGTGGCCATGTTGTGTTTCACAGTGACTACAGGCTGGTCTGCAGTGTGTGTGTGTTTTGGGGACACATTTTAGACTTACAACCAGTTAATTGGGAACAACCTGTCCAGTTGGAAGCAAAATCTGTGTCCCCAGTTGAGAAAACGATTTTTAAAAAATGTTTTTGGATCAGTAGAATATGCAGAATTTGTCAGTTATTAGTTCAAAATCCTTATGCTTACTAGAAGTAAGTATGTTAAGTTCTATTTATTGGCAATTTTGTCTTAATAACTGAGGAGTCTTTTAGTTATTTATCAAGGGAAGGATAAAGTACGGAAAACAAGCAATTTTAGCATTTATCTTGTATTGAATATCTGGATTGAAATGCCTTTATTCTGAAAATACTGTGGCAAAAAGCTATGCTAGAAAAGAGCATGTTAAGTTCTAGGTACTTTGTCTCAATAATGGAGGACTTTTATTCTGAAAGAGTTGGCAAGAATATGCAGGATTTGTTAGCTGCTGTTTGTGAACAAACCAGAAAGAGTTGATCGTTGAATCTCATTCTCAGGACATCAAATACAGACATTTTGGGTTGGTAAAGGATCCTGAAAAGAGCAAAATTATGATAAAAATTAAGGAAACACAGACAGAGGGCAGGATCTCTGCAGATACAAACATCACCACAGACTTCTAGTGGGTCATAAGTGATGACTGAAAGGGATTTAGGTTAGATTAGGTTTAAATTATTGGTAGGTTTGGATTAGGGTTAGGGCAATTCTCCAGGAAACAAACAAAAATCTATGTGTGTCCCCAAAAATAACATTAATAATTTGGACAGAAACATAAAGCAAAGTACCAAAAATGCAATAAAGTAAGATACAATACAAAATACAAAAACAAAAAGGAAAAAAAAGACCCACAATGGTTCTCTTCAATACAACTGACAGTGATTATTTAATTAAATAAATATATCTTATATAAGATTTTTTATATATTCATTTATTCGTTTTATTTCGAAGCTCATCTTACAAGACTTATTGTGCCTCACTTTTACATTTGTGCACATATTTTGATATTGCCTTGTACTTTATTGTTGCCATTTTTGTTGTTATTGTGTGTCTTTATCTGTACCTTTTTGCTACTAAAGTCATTTTACTCATTATTGTTGTGCCCCCCATTGTTTTGGAACGTGCTAAATAAAAAAAATCAGATTTGATTTGAAGATAATTAGTCATTAATTTATTTTGTTAAGAATTTGAACCTTGTATTTTCTGTATGTATGTATTTGCTCAATTAACACATTTTCCTTCCTCCTGCTCCTGTTGCTGGTCGGGGTCGTGTGTGCAGACCTCAGGGGACTCCGGGGTTTAACCTCTGACCTCCAGTAAAGCATGAGAGCGGTCTTTAGGGAGGATGTCGGGTTAACTCAGGAAGTGAAGGCAGGTGTCAGCTGCTGGTGTTGGGACTGGTGACACTGGACCCTTTACTGGCTGTTCACTTCACTGAGCTGAACTTCAAAGTCACATTTTTGTCATATTTTCATGACAGATTTTGTCTCAGTTTTCACCTCAACAGACCCAGTGTGGCTACAAGGATTATTTCACATTAAAGGTTTTTAATATTTTACACTGATGCATTTAAAAAACATAATTTTACAGTGTTCAACATATCAGCATATATCATTATTTTCATGACGTGTGAGAGCCATCCAAACATCTGGGCAAAAGACAACTAATGGTTAGTTTTAGTATCAATTTACTGGTTGTTTGTTTTATATTCTGTAATACAGAACAGTGGTTCCCAAAGTTTTTCTGGCGTGCTCTTCTTCCTAAGCTGATAAAGTTCACGGCCCCATAATTATTATCAGTCATTAACAATAACTGGAGAAGCAACTGATAAAAAAGGATCCAAGTTGAATTTTAGTGAAAGAAAGGTCATGATAGCATCAGCAAACTCTTGTTTATTTCCCCTACATAAATCATATTCATTGAACTTTGTTTCACCCTATATTTCTTCCCTGGTTTTACTGCACAGTGGCTACTTTTACTTTTCATACTGAGAACAGATGATAA
>JAJHUR010096404.1:0-10990 GCA_027495735.1 Lutjanus campechanus
GCTAAATAATCAAAAGTAATGTGGATATAAGGACTGTGTGGATAAATATATAATAGAACATATATTATATAAATCAATATTTTTTTTATGAATTCCTCCATATATTTATTGTGGGGATGACTATGGGTGATTTCACAAAATCTGAATTAACACAGTGATAAATAATCATCAGTAATGTGGATATAATGACTTAAGTGTATGAATCTATAAAAGGCAAATAATAGAACAGCTAGAGCAGTCCAAGTTCAGAAAATTACATCACTTTATCGTACTTTATCAGAGTTTTAATGATTTTTTGTGACTCCCTGACCCATACTCAGCTACGGCTCTGTAAGATTTTTTTCCAAAATTCACTGGAATCATCATTTCTACGGATTATTGACTGAGTGGTCAATTAATGTTAATCAGGATTGGATGGATGGATCAGCTTCTCTCTCCAGCTACTTCTGTACTTATAAGGGTAAAAAATCTGTATTTTCTCCACCTGTGGATCATTTGCACATTAAGTCTCTTTTCGAAACAGCTAAAAATAACTTGTTCATGTGTCTTCTTGCAAATGGTAAGTGGACTGCTCTTATATAGTCCTCTACCTTAGTGGACAAAGCACTTCACAATTGGCCTCTTATTCACCCATTCACACACACACACACACACACACACACAGTGAGGGAGCAGCCGTGCAAGGCGCTGGCCCGTCCATCGGGAGCAACTCAGGGTTCAGTGTCTTGGCCAAGGACACTTGGACATGTGGACGGGAGGAGGTGGGGGCCGTACCGCCAACCCAGAGCTTAGTGGACGGCATGCTCTACCTCGTGAGCCACAGCCGTCCCATAAATGCCTATTGTTCCCTTTTTCCAAGTCATATTTTCAAAAAAGTCCTTTCCATTTGGTTGTGTTGATTAAAATGCCAGAGTTGAGCCTCATATTAACCCAGGAAGGATAAAAAGTCAACTTTCAAAGCAGACTGAATCACTGCTAAATAAACAGGCTAGGGGAAACATCAGAGGCATTTATGCCATATTATCGTAATTTGAAATGGGTAATGTGCCAGGAACAAAGCATCTGTTTTTACTTGGCGGAATCCTTGATTCACTATAATAACCAAGTGAATCACATTATGTAAGTCATTTTATTTTTTAAGTCTCGGCTGTTGTGGTATACACACATTAAAATCTTTGTCTCTATTCCTGTCATTGTCCTCTGATGTGTGTATATGACTTATTAAAGGTGCTTGTGGAGTCTTTACCTTCAGTATTTCTCAACAGATCACAATGTGTCTCGCATTTCTTTACTCGTAAAACATTTGCAAAGCTGATTTTTCTTTAAAATAGTGTGTATCTGGACATGTCACTGTAATTGTTGAAACCACTGGCTGGAGTGTGTATTGCATCACCCGGATGCACATGTGCTTTGTCTTTGTTCACATGCATGAGGACAAACAAAATGGGAACACACACATCAGGTCATTGCTCTATGGCATTTAAGGGAAAATTCACCACTTTATGTGAATGTCCAGTCAGTGTTGATGGTAAATGTAGTCAATTGAAGCAATAAATACAGCTGAATTCTCTGCTTGTTGAGTCATGCAAGCAGTGCCTGCTGGCCCTTTTCCACACACAGAGCTGGCCTGGCTCGACTCAGTGTGACTCAGCTCGTCAGCACAGCATGGTAGGGGTTTGCATTTCCATTACAACAGGGCTACTCACTTGAAGGATTGTCTTAACTGAAGACGTGCTCGAGTCGTGCTGCTGTAAAGCGGTGGATAAACCTTTCATATACGCCTCTGGGATAAACATACAATTTCCTTAAATAACTCACAATAAAATTCCTGTGTTGTTTTGTTATTTGAACGCTTTTATTATGATGCAGCACGAACAGGAAATGACTCCGACACAGCTGAAAGCGAATATGAAACAGTAAAATAAAGCAGATACCTGAAAGTTCAAACAGAAACACAGGAGAGAAACTACATTTCAAAATGTAAAGATAGAGTATAACAACACTCGCTTGTTTGAGGGGGAGAAAGGAGGGTCGCCACGGGTTGGCCGCAGACAGAAAGATGTCACCGCAGCCCGCTTGGAGGCAGGTCGGGCTTGCTTTGGCCCACTCCAATGCGAATGCGTAATGGAAATGTGAATCAGTGTGGCATGGTTTGTCTCGATGCGGCCAAAAGCGCCAGTAAAAAAGCACCATACATGTCCCAGGATGTCTGTGAATGTTCTCATTCGTCCAGGTCATTGTAATCTCAAGAAACCAACTCTGACATCCTCTTATGGTTCAAGAGCAAAAAAGAAATTTCAAGACAAGGTGAACAATTAGACAAACATTACACAGCACATCTTATGTAAAAAGAGCTACACCTACACTAAAGATCATACTGCAGACAAAGAGGACTGTAGTAATCCTGAGGTGTAATGTATGTTCTAAAATTGGTCTCCCCAGTCCTTTATATTGTTCAAGTTATAAACATAATGTAATAAAGATCCCCACAGCTTGTAGAATTTAGATTTACTTCCCTCCAAGGTGTATTTAAATGAAACATCTTTCAGCCATCTGACATGACAAGGGCTTCTAGACCATTTCCAGTTCAAAACAATAACATATTTTTCTCTTACCTGTAGTGCTGTTTATCCATCTAGATCTCTTTTGGTGTGAGTTTTAGAGTTTTTGAGATCTCAGCCATAGAGACGTCTGCCCTCTCTCCAATATAATGGAGCGGGTGTAGTTCCTACATGAAACTGCTCACAACAAGGTCTGTGGATTATCTTTAGCAACTGGGTCATGATTTTTGGAAAGAGACACTGGTTTTGAATTTTTCAGCTTGGTGTTTTGAGCACCACAGGTTGAGTGCCATCTAGTCCCATTATATTAGAGAGAAGGCAGACATCTCTATGACTGATATCCCCAAAACTCTGCAGCTCACACCAAAAAAAAAAAAAAAATCTAGATGGATAAACAGCACTACAGGCCAGGAAAAATATGTATTTTTGATATTGGGATGAACTTTCCATTTAAGGTCGCGTCAGCAGGGTAAAAAACATTCTGTGACTCCACTGCTTCAAGATAAAGAGAATTTAGGAATCTGAATAAAAAATTGAGTAAGCTGACTTGTGACTCACTACATTTTGCCAACTATCTTAAGATGGTACACAGTTTAATGACAAGTTCTCCTTGTGGTCCCAGCAGCTGGTTACATAATTATAGAGCACTTACTATGACAGATCTGACCTGAATGTGTGTGTGTCCATCAGGCCAGCAGCAGCTCTGATTCTCTGGATGGACCTTGCGTGGACTACGCCAAGAGCTACGATGCAGTCGTCTTTGATGTGCTGAAGGTGACTCCAGAGGAGTTTGCTGTGAGTACACCTCAAATGTCACAGTCTTTGTGCAGCATATAGATTAGATCTAACCCGAAAGACCCAAGCATAGTATTCAGCTTTGTTCAGACTGCGGGGAAATCAGATTTGTTTCTTTAATCAGATCTTTGAGACAGACTGGATTTTGCAAGTGATCAGATTGTATTTGGGTAAAAAGTATATTGGATTTGTATGTTCAGACATCACCTACCACGGGTCGCTGTGGTAACCATGTAGGCATCATTAACTACATATACTGGGGATACCCTCCAAACAATCACAATGTACAGAAGCCCTGCCCCAAAGTGCCAGCAGACAATTTATTTTAGCAGTCAGAGCGTCTGCACTGAGATACATCTGCAGAAATCTGACTTGAATCACATTTCAAACCACCTCCAAATGTGGCTTGAATCCAGCTTGCAAGAATTGCATTTCATGTAGTTTTTTTTTTGCTGTCCAGACTTTCTAAACTCAACCTGGACACTGTCTGGACATGTCAAACATGGATTTAGGCTGGCAGTCTGAACAAGGCTGCAGACTATGTACCTGACAAAGCTTTTACACATGTTGGGTGGGGGAGCTGGAGGTTACAGCATCCTTTTTGAAGGAACTTTGTCAAAGTTCTTAGCAGCCGCTCTTCTGTTGTTGACCAGTAGGGTTCAGATTACACAGTGGCTTTTTGGGAGCCCTATTTTTCCTGCATGTCACATGCACGTGCATACATAGAAGTGCGTGGTAGTGCGGTCAGTTGCATGGCTACTTCAGAAAAAGTTCTACTTTTAATACCACAGATAGTTCTAACTATCAGTAGCATTTTATATGTTTCATAGAGGCTATAACAACAGAAGCTACTGTTTCAAAATCAAAGAATAATCAGAGAGAGAGAATTTTTATATATATATATATATATATATATATCAGGCAATGTTTTTCTGCTTTTCATTTTTACCCCCTCGAGAATCACATGATAAAAACAATAATGCTGAATATTTATCAAACATAAATTATTATTTGTTTTTACATAGGAGGATGAAATTGGAATGTGATAAGAATAAACAGACACCATTGACATATTATACTGTTATTAATCCCAGCAACCTTCATTTACAGAAAATAAAATAGAACATAAAAATGGACAATGTTTTAGGGCTCCCCCGGGACATCTCAGAGCTCCTTCAGGAGAGCCGAGCTCCCCTTAGCTCCCCCGTAATTTGAACCATATTGACCAGTAACTGGAATGTCTCTACTCATTTACCTTTCAGGAAAACATGCAGTTAATGTCTGACTCCCACTATGGGTCTCTGAGGAAACAGTTTAAAATAGAGGTGCAATGAATCATAAAACTCACAGTTCAGATCGTATCACATTTTCGAGTCACAGATCAGATCATTCTTTCAGATCAGCAAAAAAAAGGGTTAGTTTAAATTAATTTAAAAATGTACTACTTTGAGCAACTGTTGCTTAACCTCCTGCATATTGAAAGATAATGTGGATTTCTTTCTTGCTATTTCAGAGCCAAATCACTCTGATGGATGCACCAGTCTTCAAAGCGATACAGCCAGAGGTAAGAGAGACTCATGATGACAAGTGGTTGTCCTCCTTAGGATCATTTCTACTTAAAGATTTCCAGCTGTGGTGTAACCCTTTAAATGACTATATTAGAGGTTCTGGTAGTTCATCTCATTTCTTAGTTGTTCTGTTTGTAATGTCTGTGTTGAATGTTCTCTTCAGGCAGTAGGAGTTCTTGAGAGACAACTTGTGTTATTGCTGACCTATCTCAAACTTGTATCTGGTTCAATGTTCATCGGTCCTCAAGAGAATCAGTTTCACAGGGAACCCCTCAGAGATCTCCCCCTTCCCACAGAATGATTCCAGCACCCTTTCTGTTTAAAATACTTGTAATGCTGCCATGATGTTCTTCCCAGCTGTTGCCACTCAGCTGAACCCAGACTGGCCTTAGTGGCTGAACTGGGTCCACTGGAAATTCTGCTCACCCTCCGTTAGTCAATGGAATTCCAGTCACTGCTCTGCCCTGAAGGATTTCCTCCCTCCAGAGGCTCTGCACACACTGTATGCAGGGAGGAGAACCAGGCAGACATGGTAGAGAAATGAGGGACTGATGATTAGAAATTAACTCGAGAAGAAGTCCTCACAAGCACGTGTTGTATGTTAAATTTCACTCATCCAACATGGTCTCTCAAGTATTTTCATTTTCCAAATGTCTACAGTTACAGCTGCACTGCCATGAACTTTATTTAACTTTCCTATTTTCTGTCTTAGAAAGACCGTGTCTGTCAGTGGTGAGCGTGCTGTTTAGTGTGTCCAACACTTAGTCTAGTCCAAGTCATCTCAACACACACTGACTAGGAGCTCAGTAGATAGTAAGAAAGTGGAACTGGTTGAAACTTTTAGCACTGAGACCTCATCTCACTGATGAGAGTAACTAACTAGCATAACATAATGTTTTTATGAATAAACCAATCTAGAGTGATTGATTGACGGATGACTGGTCTGTGTCAACACACACGTGTGAGGAACAGAAAAGACTTTGCTCTGTGACATATTTCATATATGAGAAAAGTCAAACATCACAGTCTCTTTCTCTGTTTCTATCTATCCAACTAACTGATCTGTCTAAAAATCTGTATAGAAATAGATCTATCTATCTCGAAAAATAAATCTATCTAAATCGATCTATATTGAAATTGATCTATCTATCTAAAAATCTATCTAGCAATCATCTGTCTAGAAATTAATGTCTCTGTAGAAATCGATCTAGAATTCTATGTAGAAATAAGTCAGTCTTTTTAGAAATGGACCTACAAAACTATATAGAAATGTATCTAGAAATACATCTGTCTATCTAGAAACTGATCTGTCAAGAAGTTGATTGATCTAGATTGATCAATCCATCTATCTAGAAATAAATCTATACAGATCTATCAATCTAGCCATCAAGCAATCAATCTAACTTATAGTACTAGTAACCTGGTAATCTACTTTATACTTTTATGGATATGTGTGTTCCAGTTGTTGATTATTTCATGTTTCTTCATGGTTGCTAATATTGCTGAACTCTTAAACCAAACTGCGTTGTGCAGATTTTCAGTTTGAGCTGCAAACTGCATGTTTCAAAGAAGCAGATAGTTGAACTATACACAGAATATATGTAATATTCACATGGCTGGACTCACAACCCATAATGTCTTCCCTCTGTGGAGAATCTATATTGTTCATGAAGATCATTGTCAGGACAAGAATTGGTTGAAGGTCATGAGCTCATCAGAAGTTACCGTGGTGATCTAGCAGGTTAAAAGAGAGACACCTTAGTGACATTGAAAACTCTGGATTAAGACTCAACATACCTCACTAACCCATAAATCTTGCTTCATAGTCGAGCCCTCTGGAGGTTCATGGTGGAAATACACCTTAGTTTTGCTTCACGTTGTCACTGTCTATTGGAAGTTGTAACGTTTATGTTCCATCTCAGAATGTTTATCAGAAAATTGCTTCAATCAGATGTCATGGTGGGAACTTGTGTCCGGCATGGTCCAAAAGACATTAATCTTGTTTATAGTGACATTTGGATTTCTGGGGGTTTTCCTGTCAGGGTGGGATGTTCTTTTGCTATTCAGGCTCATCATGCACTGGATAAAATCCTAGAACGAATAGAAAAATAATTGTGCTTTGAATTGGCTCAAAATAAATGGGAAGGGAATTTCCAGTGGTGGATTGACAGTCGATGATCTGTGCTGTTTTTATTCAGTCGTCTACACCTATTTTATGTCTCTGAGAGAAGACCACCGTCACACCAAGGGCCTGCCCTGTCACGTTCTGTCTACACCCATGTTTAGCCATGCTAGTGGTTTGGCTCTGTGATAAGGGTTTATTTCAACCAACCATCCATCCACAGGGTTAGTTAGTTAGACATCTAACGCCGTGAATTCAGGGCTTATTTCCACCAAACCAAAGTTGGTGATTGATGAAACGAGGCACAATGTTTTGATGAATTTTATTTTGTTTCTGTCAAGTTTGAATGAAGATGACTATTTTTTTTTTGTCATTTACAGCTTTGTAAAGTTCTACTGGTTGGTTTGGCGAGAGCAATCAACCAGCTCTTTCTGGTTAAAAAAGAAATTCTTTCTCTTTCCTTTCCATAATGTTGTCAAACACATCATGTTAACAATCTGAGACAAACTTAAGTCCCTTAAAGCAGCTGCTTAGCTCATCACTGGAAGAAATACTTCGCATGTAGCTTAGAAAACTAGCAGTTGGACTGTATCCAGGTCTGATTGGATATGGATTGTTGAGCTAAGCTCCAAATTTCAGATATAACGGCTGTAGACTTGGAGACTAGGCTTGTTTTTCAGCTATCTAAAACTGATAGAGGTAGCAGCTAGAAATTTCTCCTGCACTAGAACACAGCAAATGGAGTGGGGCTGACACGGTACTGTAGGTCTGGCAGTGAGTTTCCTGATGGCTCACTAGAGTTCCCTCAGGGGAGGTGCACTTGTATTCTTTCCCACCTTAACAAAGCAGCAGCTCTGTGGAGAAACACTGACAATATAATGGTTGGTTATAATGACAATGATTTTTCATGAATATGATCTAATCTGAGGGTGTTTCATATCAGCACAAAGGATCAACTGTTGTCAGCTCCAGTCCATAAATGTGGTAATGTCATTGGTCATCATAAAACTCAGCGGACTCATTGTCTGTTTATTTGTAGTCTCAGCCACCACACTCGTGGTGGTGTTGGTTATTGCTCCAGATCTCCTCAGTCTGTTGGTTAATGTTTTTTTTTTGATTTGCAGGAGCTGGCCAGCTGTGGATGGAACGGGAAAGAGAAACACAGTTTGGCTCCCAATGTGGTCGCATTCACACGCAGGTTCAACCAGGTACGTCTTACAGCATTTCTAAATTTCACTGTTTAATCACTGGGCATCACTAATTTGGGGAAAAAAAGCAAGAAAATCCAAGACCTCTCCAGTGAACGAATACTCAACCAGTCGAATATTGAATCCAGCCCTAATCCGTTCATTAGTCTGGTTAACAGACTGACTGTTAACCAGGGCTGTGTCCGACTCAGACTTTTGTCGGTCGAATCTGATTTGTCTGATCAACACGAATATTTGACTATTCATGTAGCTCTCTTCACAACAACACAGACACAGGTCGGTTCTTTGAAATGGGGTTTTATTGCTCGGGCGCATCTTATTTCTCTGCTGCATCCTCGCTTTCATGCCATCACGCCTCACTCCCCACGCCATGAGAACTATATTCATGAATAAACACAGTACAAAATATCTGAATGAGTTACACGACACATGACATGAAAATGAAAGCAAACACAATATGGCGCTCAGCACTGACATGAAACAAATAAACATTTCAAAAAGTTCAATAAATACCTTGTTGGCCGCTTGTCATGAAAAGAGGTTTAAAGTCCTTGAAAAGTCCCTTGAAGTCCTTCTTAAGTTTCTTAAAGTCCCTTTACCGTCTGCTTGAGCTTCAGACTTGAACAGAACTTTAATGAAAATAGCAGAGTCTCATGAGACAGCCTTCACCTTGTGTTATATACAGTCCCACAATAAACTTGGCCGCGGGTGTACCACAAGCAGGGAACATTAGTTCCTGACGAAAAACATACAATATAAACAATGAGCTAGAGCATACTGTATGTGCTTTCAACTTTTTTAGTAAATTATGTTTATGTTTATGTTTTTTTACCTGTTAGGCAAAAGATTTTAATGCCAACATTCTTAACCTTACATTAAATTATTTATTTAGTAACTTATTTATTGCATCAAATTTCCTCACTTATGAATTATTTATCAGAGTAACATGAACACAGAATTTATGTAACTTACAATTTATTTCTTTTTTTCATGCAGACTGTCAAGCAACGCTTTATTGATCTACCATATTTTTGTCGAGGGTTTTATGGGGGGACGTTCAGGTTGACAGCAGTGTTCATATAATGTTGTAAGCAAGCTAAATTAGCCCTCTGAGTTCATTTGTGCTAACTCAGCTAACCACTAGAAATGTGCAACAACATTTTATGCCGAAACAAGATATCAAACTAAAGCCAGAGACTATATCATATCAAGTATACTTTGAGCTACAAATTCACAACTTTTAAGCAGAAGGCAGGAGATAACATTAACACTGAGCCTGACCAAGAAGGCCTGTTTGGTAGTCTGTTCAGGACTTCAGACTCACCCTGTGTCTGGGTCCCCAGCTGCCTGGAGGCTTACCTGTCGCAGCAGAGAGGACGATTTGACACAATGGAATGATTTAACTCAGAAAAAATGAGGAGCACTTACACACAAAAAATCAATCAACTGCTGGACTTGAAGAACCTCAGTCGACTGATGAGTCTCTGACTGATGATTCAGATCTTTAACTCTCGGGGGGGCAGCCTTAATGCAGACACAGTTGTATAATGTCACATACTTGAAACAAGATCTCTCAGCCACCACTGCTGTTAACAATTTTTGTTTTTCTTTCTGTCTCATGCAAGTTCCCTTTTTTAAAAACTGCAGTTCTAAATCAATGGAGTTACCGTTCATGTTTTTTGAATACACTTTTTTCTGTCCTTATGTTTCAGGTGAGCTTTTGGCTGGTCAGAGAAATCTTAACTGCCCAGACGCTGAAAATCCGAGCAGAGATCCTCAGCCACTTTGTCAAAATAGCGAAGGTGAGTTCAAATTACTGAATGAATGCTTCAAGTGTTTGAACAACATGAGAAATATTGATAGATTTATCAGTCAAGAACATTATTCTCTCTCTTTTGTTAGGATAAGGTTGTTGAGTTTTGCTGTTGCTATTAGAAACATCCTCCAGTATTAACAGTTCTTACTGGATATAATTGATCATCTGTTTGGGGCTCCTTCAGTAGTTAAACAAGTGGTAGGATGTCCTTAGAATATTTTTTCCTCTATTCTAAAACTGAAACAGGACTAAAACATGCTGTTAATCGTGATTGTTGTTACAGTAGGAAGAGCTCAGTGTGATGTTTGGTAAGTAAGTGCAGTAAGAAGATCCACCATCAGACATGGTTACGTATTCAGCAGTCGTTGAACAGTTACTGTTTTACTGTAGATATTTATTTCATGGCTCTCTGCCAGCTGCTCATAAAAACAATTTCCACACAGAATCGAATCTAGTCTGTGAGGCTGCAGCCTACAGGAGCCGTCCAGGTACTTTATGACACTATATGAGGGGTGATGGAGAAAGCAGAAACACTGATGGCAGAAACAAAATGGCGTTTCTCCTCTTGTGGTCCGATCGGGGAATAGTAGCAGGAGGAGTTTTCCCCGAGGTCAGCATGTGGGATGGAAAGAAACGTGGAACCGCCAGTTCTACTGAAACAGAACTACTGAAACACGTTCTCTACACCTGACTGTAACTGTTTGCAAATGGAATGTTTCAGCATAGGGAATCACACTGCAATTATGGATTAGAGTTTCAGTTTGGCTTCAACTTTACAACTTCCCCTCTCAGGCTGTAAGACACCTTAAAGGGACAGTTCACCCCAAAATCCAAAATATTTTTTTTCTTCCTCTGGCCGGTAGTGCTGTTTATCCATCTGTACTGTTTATGTGTGAGTTGCAGAGTTTTGGAGATATCGG
>JAJHUR010096405.1:0-14026 GCA_027495735.1 Lutjanus campechanus
ACTCCAAGTGAACACTAATGTTGCTCTCTAAAAGCTGAATGTGTAAATAATCGACCATTTGCAAACATGTTGATTTTGAGCAGCCTATTTTTAACAAAGACCAGGAGAAAAAAGGTTGAATTTAACTACTTTATTTTGAATTGAACCACCTTACTTCAATTTAACCGTTTATTTACGAAGGCACGAGGCATTAAGACAATTTACTCATCGTTTTTTACATTTCTGTTTGCATGTCACTCGTAGCACGCTCCATTATCAAGGCATATGACTGGGTGTTTATGAGCCAGGGTGTATTAGTTATATGGTGTCATGGCAGTTTGCATTTAACGCATTTAAGTAAAGAATTGAACATTTCATTGACCAATTTTCTTATTGCTATTGATGACATGTCTATTACCTGGACGTATTATTGCTCTATTGGCCAGGCCTAATTTGGCAGCTGTTTGATCATTGTTTAAGGCATTTATCAAGCGAAGTGTGAGGATTCCCTGTTTCTAAGATTGTGTATGGCATATATATCTGGGTTTGGATCATTGGTGAGACTAAAAAAAGCAATATGAAGAGGTCGCATAAGGCTCTGGAAAATTGCAGCGAGCATTTTGCAGTGTTTTTCCATCACTTAATAGACTGAGCAATCAATTTTCAAGGTTGAACTGCAGCTGCTGCTCGCAGTCTACCTGGAATAAGTAACATGCATCATGCTGTAATCCAGTCGAGGGGGGGTGTGTTTGCTCCTCCAGACCAAATAGCCCTCGGCTGCTTGAGGCTGCGGCCGCCTTGACCCTATCACTGGTTAAAGCTAACAGACACGGAATAAAGATAAATAATTGATGGCTTATGGGTTTTGCTGAGGGCTGCTACCTTCCTGAGAGAGGAAAACAAAGAAAACAGGGGAAGAGACTGGGAGGTAGAGGGGTGTAAGGATTTGTTTGTATTCCGGAGGGTTGCACACATTTTAAATTCGAAGAAGATATATTTCAGTCACCCTTCCCCCCTCTTTAATATGTATCCATTTCATCCCCTCTATCCTATCATCTCTGCCTCTTCCTCTTCCTTCCTCTTTCTGTTTCTCTCCTGCTTTGCCTCCTCCTTCGTGCATCTTTTCCCCACCTCCGCTCTCTGCTCTCCATCTCCTCTCTTTGTCTGTTTCCCTCCCTCTTGACTCTTTTCTTTGCCTCAATCTTGCTCTTTGTCGCTCTCATCTTTCACTCAGGAAAAAAAAAAAGTGCTCTGCTAAAGCCGGTTGTTTTCTTCCTCATTTTTTTTTCTCCCCTTCCTCCTCCTCCTCCTCCTCTTATTCTCCACTCTCATCACCGCAATCAAGACCAGCACACCCCTTATGCTCAGACTTCCAACCCCCACCTCCTCTTGTTCCGAGTGTGCTCTCGACTGAAGCAGAACGGACAGAGAGAAGAGGGGGGGGAGTTGGACAAACCAGCTGAGAATTGCCCCTCTAAAGGCTACGTCTACGTCAGAGAGGGACGCTGTTCACATCAGCGGATACACGCTCAGACACAAAGACACCTGGCTCCGGCTTATTTGCATCCTCTCTCCTCTTTCTCTCTTTCTCCCCTGTCTTGCTGCCAGACTGGAGAGTAAACACACCCACGCACAAAAAAAGGCAGCTGAATCCCGGTTTTGAATCTTGATTTTTTTTTTTCTTTGGTTGTTGATGCCACACCCTGGGCTTATTCGGCTTGTAGGGGATGTTTTTGTGAGCTCATGCCACAGGTAATCTCGCACGCTTGACAGGAGGCACTTACTTGAAGAGATGAAGAAAATCTGGTCCAAGAAGAGATTTCAGGTGAGTTTGCTCCTTTTTGGGAAGAAAACTGCATTTAGTGATGGTGTTATTGAGCTACACCCATGTTGTTTTTCATAGAGATTTGGACCTTTTAAATATTGGAATGTGATGCCACACCCTTTACCTGATAATGACATGCAAATATGTTGATTTGTAGCATTTAACAGTGGTAAAAGAATCGTTTTAGGTATATTTTGTTCATGAAAATCTAAAAGAGAGAAAGTCTGGAGAGGAGAGGTGATGCTTGCTGTTTTCTCTCGAGAAATTGGGGACAGTGTGACAAAGAAAGTCAGGAAAACTCTGGTTGCCAGGTAGAAAAATGTATTTTAGTGCCGTATAAGCACTGGAAATTCTTCAGAGCCTCACGGTGAAACACTAGAAAGGCACACTAATCCACTTTCTCAATCATCAAACAGTCCAAATTTCTGCTGTGCCATCGTGCACATTCTCGTGAAATATGTATCTCGCCTTGGCAGTCGTGACGGTTTTTGTTATATAATAAATAATTCTTATACCAGGTTTCACAAATTTGGAGCAGATGAAAAGTGTGTCAGTAGGCTACACTCCATGGAGACATGAGAATCAGGGCAGCCAGTCACAAGGGCTACGAAGTGAGCAAAGCACAGGATAAAGCTGATTTCTGGCGGTCGCTTCTTCCTCCTCTGAATTCTGCATCAATATCAAACCCTTGAGACTTGTTCTTTTTGCTTCCAGCAGCAGATTTGTGTGAATAATGCTGGTAGGATTTGGATTATATCCATAGAATTATTATTATTTTGAAGTATTTGCCAAATGCAGCCCTTTCAAAAGGATGCCGTTTGTGGCTGGGCTGTGCTGATATGATTGCCTTGAGGCCATAACAAAGGAGATCACGACAACGATGGAAGCTTCTAGTGGAGTCTGTCAAGCAGCAGTTACCACCAGGCAACAGTTAATCAAATTGCCTGACACAAAAACATTAGCCAATGGAGAGTGCGCAGCAAACGTGGTGGTGGTGGTGGTGGCGGGGGGGAAATGAGTGTGAAATGAGTCATTTCACTTTGCACTTTTGCTACTTTTGCTTTCCATCCGCGCCGAAGCAGTGAGTCATTCTGAGGAGCTCTCCTTGGTGCTGATTGACAGACTGTCCAAGAAGCAGTTTTACCAACTGCTTTATCAGCAGGGGACACTTAACTCAAACGCGGCCCGGAGAGTTTGTCAGATATTCTTCATTTTAGGAAGCCATCTTTATCAGAGATATGGCAGAGCGATAAAATAAACTTTAGACTCTGTGGAATCTTATCGTAATATGATCATAATCTAGATTGTTTTCAATCAAAATATAACTAAAAACTAACAAAGTGAGTTATTGAAGTTTGTTTTGTTTTTTTTTACTCAGGAGACGGGTTCACTAAGTTCACTACACCGAATATCAATTGCGTTCTGAAATGTGCCGCTGTCACCAAACTATGTCAGTGCTTTTCATTATTTTAACGCGTCTTCTCGCTTCCTTCACTCACGTCTCGTCCTCGCGTCTCAGCTCCTCCCGGCGAGGATGTGATAGAAAGATACGAGGAAGAGATGCGAGGAGCCAGAGCTGCCAAATGAGAACGCGTCAGTCTTAAGCGATGTCAGCGACTTAGGTGTGGCGTTTATACGTCACGCCACTTAATGAAAGACTTCCGTGTAGGATACAGCTGCTCTGCTGCTACTCCTGCTCTAGTTCCTGCTGTGGTGGACGGATATGATTTCCAGGTCAAGGGAGGAAAGAGGACACCAGGAAGCATAATCCCTTTATTCCTGTGGTGCTGGAGTAATCAGAAAATTTAGTTCCCAACTAGGAAAGTTCAAGTGAATGCCCCCTTAAGTTGGAACAACAACTTGGAAAGTCAGTTGTTGTCTGTTGATGTCATATACGCAGAAACATGGTGGACGAAAGTGAATGCTGGGTTGATCAAGGCAACACATGTCAGCAAACAAACTTCTACTGTCAACTTCAGTTGTCAGTAGCCAGAATTAATTAAAAGGTTTCCATATAACATATAACGTGTCAGAGCAGGCCCTCTTTGTGGAATAGTGAATCTTTCTCCTTCTCTTTCTATAGGTTGTCTAGTCAAAACAAATGCAAAAGCTATCATTTTTTGCCTGGTGACTGAGATGTATATCTTGTGGAGCTGCTCCAAATACTGCAGTAGTAGCAGGAAGTTCTATGGGTACTGTACTTCCAAAACAACTGAAAAGGTTTCAAATATTGACTGCCAGAAACAATTTAGTTTATTTAGTTTATTTAGTTGGTTAGCAAACCATATATGAAAGGGTGGCTGGTGATTCCCTGCATCTGTTCCCTTACAGTCAAGACTATAGGTTTTACATACTATGTGTACTATGAAATGTTACCATTATGCTTTTTTTTGGATAATATTTCTTTATACACATTTGTACAACATAGTCTAGCACAAATCTTGCATGTTGAAAGTGAAACATGATGCTGCTATTCACACTTCGATGCGACAACGACAGTACTTTTGGGTAATGGGACCTTTGCAGTTTTTGCACTCTGGTGTTTTGTGTAAAACAGAAATGTTGGCTGTGTTTACTGCTAAATAATGCATTTTACTCTGTATCTTGTTTCAGAGAACTGGGCATTCCACACGGACATTTGGCAGATTTACCCATGGTGTGTTGTCAGTATGAGCTTTACACCAATTCTACTCTATATTTTATTATAATCAGTTAAAAACCTCAACTACTGTAGCCTTTTTTTTATTTTCTCTCCGTTTCTGTTTCTTTGACAGCAGCATGTGCTTCACTTTGATTTATCCTTCTAATAACTCTTTTATATATAAAAGTTGCTCTTGTAGAACATCTGTAATGCTTTAGTGTATCTATATGTTTTTTACTGCTTGACTGCTTACAACAAGAGTGGGTTTTATTATTGTACATCCACCCCCACAAAGCAATATTTTTGTAATCACGCTGTTGCCTCTCTGCATAAAAAATCCTTGAGTGAATAATGTCTGGCCTCAATGGCTTATGATATAATATTTGGCAATATTTGTGCAATCTGTGGACCAAGCCAAACCAGAGGCTTGCTGCACTCGATTCCAAATCATATTTACATTACGACACAAGTGATACGCTGTGAAATATATTCCCTCATAATTACATTGCTGAGTCGATTTCCCTCGCCTGGTGTGCAAGCCATTTAACTTCATTTGATACAGACGGGTGGATCTACATACCCACGCCCAGGAAAAACGCACACATGCTGCTATAATGTAATGACTTAATGGTGATTGTTCATGTTACATTGGCTTTCTTATCATTAGGCAGAACCTTCTGGAATTATCTAATCAGGATCTGACTTGATGTGAGGCGCAATGGGGTGCAACCTATTTTGTGGTTGTCGTCCTCCTCCTCCTTCACGAGCTCTCTAACCAGTAAACATATCTGTCAGCCACCCAGCAGTTTGGCTGGCGATTTTAGACTCTAATGGGTACGAAGAGGATTGGTCGTGTGGGTGAGAGAGATGCTGGTTTCCATAGTAACGGTGCTCTCCCGTCTGCCCTCTCTTGCTGCCACTATGGAAGCGAAGTTTTCCGCTCCTGCCGAAAGCAAAGCTATGGTAAACCTGCCTGTCTTGATTCATTTTTAGTTTACTTTTTCTTTTTCTTTCTTTTCTTTTTTTAAAAAAAAATCTCCCATCCGTTCCTCTCCGACTTCATCTCTCCACCATGCTGAAGTAATGTGATCTCTCAGCCGCAGAGATGTGGTTTCAGGCTGTTTGTTTTGACCCTGTCAGTCTGTGGTTTCTGTTTTTCTGTCCTTCTGCCTTTATCGTCTTTTCTTGGTCGTAATGTTTGAGATCAGTACAGCACATATTTTATTTGTCTAAAACTGTCACCACATTCCCATATTTCATATGTCTCTTCTTTTATGCTTTTGAATATTTCTTATAAAATTGAGACCACAGTCAAGTGAATGCATCTTTCTTTTTGTTGGCACTTATTAGGGGAGACCAGGGTCAATTGTAACATTTTTTTTTACATTTTCTTTCTAAATTTGCAGACTACTTGAAATACAGTTGTCATTTTTGGATATAAGAAAAATGTATGTGGACTAATTCATAATTCAGTTGATATATTTTAATCAATAAGGACAAAGCTATAAAATGAAATTGAATACAAGAAGTCAAAGTGTAACAATAATTGTAATACTGAAAAAAAAATCATATTAACCCACTGTATCTCAAATAAAAGCATACTTAAAAGTAATCACATTACTGCTGTGTCTAATGATGCTGCTTAAGATTTTTTTGTATATGGTTCAAATTCTTTGAGATGTCCGTATCATCCACATTCAGAGCAAAAATCTATTTGCAGAAGACTAGGCAACTTGTAGTGTTGACTAGATTAATTATTAATCATTTGAATTGTATTAAAAGTAATTTTACATTTAAATATAGTGAATTATGCTCATTTTCCAACAGAAAAGTGCATAAACAGTAGAAGAAAGTGCTCACATTGGGACATATGGCTCAGGCACAATTCAACATCTGAACTAAAGCAGAAGAAAAAATACTGCACATCCAAAAAGTGACCTCAAATCATTTTGTTATCTTATTGAACATTTCTGCTGAGCTAAAATGATGCTGCACCCTTTTCACAGGTTGTGTCTAGAAGAGAACCCGAGATTCACACACTCTCATGAGATTTGTGCTAGTCCCGCCCTACTGTGCTGTGATTGGCTACTACTACTGTATTGTGATTGGGTTAGTTGTCATTGCCGAGACAACACTTACTTGTGACTGCAGAAAGTTTTTCTAAAAAACTGAGTGACAGCGAGTGCTACTGTGCTGAATCAAGTGAGCATGCATGAGAGTTTCGCAAATCTTTGGTTACATTCGATACACAACCTTTTCCATAGGAAGAGAGAGAATCCCACTGAGCATGTGCAGAGCGAGTGTCATCACTCTAGCTTGTTTCTGATTTAGAGGAATTGGGTGTGTTACAAATGCCCCCGGTCCCCTCTACATTTTTATGGTTTGAGTTTCAGTTTCTGTGGCTGTATCTCCCTTTTACCTTGTCATTTTCTAAATGTTGTGCTTTTTCTTCGCTGCTGCACAGAGATACCAGTTGACGTTCTTCCACTTATACTGACAATGTGAAAAGGTTACCCAGTAATTAATTCATCATTTTGACATATAGTCAAATTTTAGTTTAGGTTTAGAGTCATGATGCGAAAATCTTTTCCAAAAGGATGAAGAAATCATTCTTAAAGGGACAATTCACCCCAAAATTAAAACTAGAGATGGAGAGCTGTGCTGTGCTACTGCCAGAGGAATGCTGACTAAATTACAACATGCATGGGAATAAATTACAAAATAATAGATTTGTGTATATTTCTCTCTTTACCCCTGATGGTCTGAATAACTTGCTAGATTTGTTGCTTGTCACTTAATTCATATATTGAATATTTTGGCCTTACAGGTCCAAATAAGAGGAAAAATATGTAGTTTTGATTTTGGGATGAACTTTCCCTTCAATAACTGCTTTGCTGGCATCATTTGAATGCATTCTAAATAGTCAAAAACTTCATTTAATTGTCAATCTGCTTTGGTAAAGAGCTACTGTGTTTTAGACGGGTGTGAGTAATGGTTTTAACAAATAGAAATTTTCGCTAGAATAAAGTAAAAATAAACTGTTAGAATAAAGTTCAAATAAAGGGAACAAAGGGGTCAGTCTAAATACAGAAATCAAGCTCACCCTGCGGTTTTGTTACCAAAGTCAAACGGTTCCAGACCCGAGGAGAGAGCATCTATAACACACCCCTCCCCTCCATGTATCAGCCATGTATTTTTATAAGCCACAGCTGGCTTCATGTCACGCTCCAGCTTCAACCCATTTATTTCACTCCGGGGGCTCTCCGCGGCTCTTTTCAAGGACCCATCAAACTCTGTGCCGCTAAGTAAATGTGAAATGTTATTTTCACCGGGACTCCGTTGTTGTTTTCCGCCTCCTCTTCTCCTCCACCTTCAATTTCTCCTTCCTGGCTTCCCACCTTCTCTCTCCATCTTAACTCACCTCTGTGTTTTACATGTCTTTTTTTTATTTCAGACTCTGAGACCACAGAGGATGAGACCACAGAACCTCAGATGGAAACCAAAGAAGGGCCCGGGAGGCACCAGGACAAGGCTGGACGGAGAGGACATTCAGGTATTTCATCGAACATCTCGCTGAGGTTTTATCACTTCCTAGATTAGCTCTTCACCACTGACATTTCAGCTGTTTTTCTCTTTTTATAGTTGCGACACTTGCAAAAGATTATACAGTAAAAAGAAGAGTGCAGCATGCACATACTCAGTAGCTCTTTAAACCTTATTTATGAGGTGAGAGTCAGTTTGATTTACTGCAGCGCCAACGTTGCTGCCAAAAACACACTTCCTCAAAATTATGATTCAATGTGGATTGATAGATTTAATGGAGGGTTGTTATCAGCTTGGCCCAAAGACGTGCCTTGGATGAAATCCGATATGGCAGAATGCATGAATCCCTCCTGGTGTGATGCAACAGTGTGACACACTGCCCTAGTTTCCGGCAGGGAACCTGTCTCAGGTCTGGATCTCACTGTGTGGCTCTGCAGGGAACATACAGCCTAGAAAACCGAAGCTGCGTCTGCTGGATAAATGACGCTGAAGCTAATGGCACCAATTATTTTACTATATTGTGTGTGCGCTTGTGCTTTGCCAGTTTAATTCAATTAGGATGTAAATGTAGAGCATTAAGTTTAAATAGAGCTGTGCTGAGCAGCTGAGATGGAGCTACAGTACATTCAGTAAGTGGATGTCAAGATATACTCACTTAAAGATTAGCTATTATACAAGACTTTGGCAGGCCACATTTTAAACTATAACTCATTTCTACACAATTTGCATTGTTGACATGCAGATTTTGAGAGCTGTAATGAAAATTAATAGGCAGCTGTTTTGGTAATTCATCATTTGAGTAATTCTTTTAAGAAAAAGTGCCAAGCATTCGCTTCTTCCAGCTTTTCCAGTGTAAAGATTTTCTGCTTTTCTCTGTTTTATATCTTAAAAAACTGGGTATGTTTGCAGTTTGGACAGACAGAGATATTTAATAAATGTTATTGGAACAAGATATTTCTGCTAGTGTAAGATTTAAAGGGATTTATTGGCAGAATATGACGTAATGGAATATAACATTCATGTTATCATTAGTGTAGTGTAAGGGGGAGGGTGAGACAAGATGTCTGCAATGTGCAAGTTCACTGCGAGATGCCATTAAATCCTACACACTGGTCCTTTAAAGATTAGTTATTATATGAGACATCTAAAGCAACATTTTTGCACTGTTGACACACAGCTTCTGAGAGTTGAAACAATCAGTCTTCAATTAGTGAAGAACTTAGAAGCAGCTTTTTTTTTTAAATCATCATTTGAGTCATTTTTTAAGTAAAAATGCCAAATATTTGCTTGCTCCAAGTTCCTCCAGTGTGAGTATTTGCTGCTTTTCTCTGTTTAATATCTTTTTGCCGTTTGGACTGGTGATCAGACAGAGATTTTTAATAAGATTATTCAGATTATTCAGACAAGATATTTAAGGATCTTGGCTTGGAAAACTATGATGAAATGTTTTGGTTATGGATCTTGGAGCAAACATCTTGGAGCCTTTTGCATTTAGCTCTCAAGTTTTGGTGGAGTTTATTGTGTAGCTGTAATAGAGCTCATAGCTCAAGTGTCCATGCTGCTCTACCGTCCCACCAGCAACCAAAAATCACTTTCAAGAAATATTCTGACATGTAAATGTCTAAACTAGACACTTTGTTTTTGTAGTTCCCCAGTGGTGGAACAAGTTAGTTGCCTAACTCTGTTCGATCTGCAGTCCCTCTCAGTCTTTAAGAGAAGAATAAAGACCCAGCTCTTTTGGGAACACCTCTGCAATTGATTGCCTGCCAAAAAATCATCCTATGCACTCTCTATGCATTGCCTCTTGCACTGCCTGTAGGCACCTACGTCCTGTCAGACTTAAACTTTGCTTCATGTCGTTCTCTCCTGACGAGATCCTTGTTTGTGTTGCATCAGCTCTCATATGTACGTCACTTTGAATAGAAGCGTGTGCTAAATGACATTATAAATTGTAAAATGCAAATGTAAAAAGATTTTTTTGAGTGGCAGTTTAACCAATTCCGAACTAATGAGCCTTTTCCTGTCAGCTTTGCATAGAAAATGATTCCTGACAGAGTATTTACTAATTTGCTGAGGCGTATCTGGTGCATTGGCGTCACAGAACCTGCATGCCCTCACAAACTCATTTCTAACCAGGCAACAGGATGTCTGAATATAGATCAGAAATATTGACACCCTTCTCCTGTACCACAAAGAAATTTTATATTCTTCCCTCGCTCGTACACAGTGTTTGCACTTTCTAAGCTTTCGTGTTGGCGGGATGACTACGCCCTCATCACGTCCCTCTAGAGACGAGCAACAAAAAAAAAATAAAACAACAGAAAGAGAATATCAAATGAGGGAGGGATGAGGTGATACATCATTTGTTCTCTTCAAGGAACAGATTCTGGTTGCCTCAGCTGCATACAAAAACTGGAGTTCCTTATTAAACACAGTGCATTTCTGCAGAAGATTTGTGTCTCTCCAGACGGACCTAAGTGGACAGGTGTGAGACGAGATTGTTTGTGAAAATTACCCTTTCCATTAGCTTCTAAACAGAGCACTAAAAGCTTGATCTGCCTCAAGTAAAACTGAAAGGTGCCATCAAATGGCCTTGCAGAGACATGAAAACAGTATTTTGAGGCTCAATATGTCAGGTCAAGGCCCTCAAATGTGTGATGTTTTCCTCAGCGGGCCGTCTGCAAAGATTTCTCATCTCATTTTTGTTCTCTGGCTTTATGAGGAACTGATATGGGTCGTTCTCTGATTGTGGCGCTGAGTCAGTATCATTTGCGATTGCAGTAGGAGTAGGATGCTGACTGCTCCTTCTTTTCGCTGCCCGAAGCATTCCTGTCTCCGTAGCTCATCACTAAAATGTCAATCACTACCTGATTTGTGATGGGGGGGAGGATCTCTTTAAGCTCCGCGACGTACACCCCTTACACCGTCTGTTTCATTTCCTGGTTTCAAGCGATCAATACACTCTTAATCCATCGTAGCCTTTTTTATGCTTAATGATGTCCCCGCTCTCCGCTTTACGTCTGTATCATTTTCCACCAGCTCAGGAGTCTTGGTCCTTGTATTGATTTTTTTTCTCTCTATAATTTATGTAATTAATACATGCAAATAATAGCACACGTGACAATCTGAAGACATTCTGGTATAACTTCAACAAAAGAAAAAATAGACAAAATATAAGAAACTTAAGTAAAAGAAAGGCAAAAACAAATATAATTGAAATATATATAATATTGAGAGACAGTATAGTGCCACACCACAACAAATCTTTTTAATGGTTTGTAGCTGCAATTCTTTCCAAAAGAAATTGGCTTTGCAATGTTGTATTTTTTCAGGGATGGAAAATTTTATTCAGATGAGATTAACAGAATAATTGAATTTATTATCTGGGGACAGTTTTTATTCAGAACCCCAACATAATGTTCAAATGTGTGCATTTTAAGTGAATGTCGAGTGAAAAAAGAAAAAAGAAAGAAAAGGAAAAAGAATTTATGTATTACGATGAAGCCAGAAGTCAAAATCAAGTCAAAGTCAAAGTGTTTATTGTCATCTGCGCAAGTAAAACAGGTTTCCTTGTTCAATGACATTCTTCCTCTGTCTTTCACTCTGAATGCTGTTAAATAATAAAACACACACAACACACAAAAAGTGAAGAAAAATATTTTAAAAATTCACAAAAAGAAAATACAAATTGATATAAAAAATAAAGATATCTGGAGAGATAAAGAGAAAGACATTTTTCCGGTGTGCATCTGGTTTTCCTCATTACAGAATCTACATAATGATGATTGTGTTAAGGTGTTTTTACGTGGTAGTAATTTTGTAGAATATCCTCAGAAAAATTCTGAAGATTTTATTTATCTCTTAGGTATTTTATCCATAATTCAGACTTTCAAACAAAATATAAGCCTTTAAAATACAATATTTATTTAGGAGAAAATTTAGGAGAAAAGAACAGTCTTGAAATGAAAGTGCTTAATGGTGTTCCAATATATTAAATTCACAAAAGGTTTGACATTAAATGAAAATGGTCCTGGTTTAATAAACATGATTCACCTTTCCACATTATTAATTCAGAAGTCTGACAATTAATTGACCTTTCAATTAACTTTAATGAAACACTCTCTGGTATTCAAGTCAGGTTTATCTTTCTCGTACCATCTGTCTCCCTCAAAGGAAACGTCTGGTGATGTTCTGTAAGACCGGAACCGATAATGAAGTCCTCCATGTGTAGTCAAAGGCTGGTATAGCATTATTCTTCTGTGCCATAGAGCTCCATTGTTGTCTACTATTCAAAACACATCAATGAGCCGCACTGTTGCACTGGGTGTTCCTTAATTACAATGAACACAGGCACTGTAGTTTATTTTGAGTCAATCCCACATACACCATCCTGCTGCTGTAAATACTCATTAACAAAAGCAAACAAATGCACTAACCTGTTGGAGTAATGTTTAATAAAAACTACAGCAGCTGTTCTTAGAGCATTACATCTGCAGAAGGAACCACACGTCTGGGGTCTGTGAGGAACAGACAAGATAGCTGATACAACAGACTAAGATAAGATAAGATATACTTTCCCTGAGGGGAAATTTGGCTGGGGTAGTAGTGCTGCTCACAGCTGCACTCCACTTAGGTACAATATGTAGCCAACAGTGCAGTGTTACACCAAAGACACGACAATAATTACATACAACAAAAATAAAAAAGCGATATAAAACATTTTGCATGTCGTGTGATATAAAAGGTATAAATAGACATAAAAATGAGGAATGAATCATGAATAACATAAAAATTATGGGGCATAGAAGAGTTAAGATGCAGTAAGATGCAATAAGATAAGATACAGTAATGTAGTATAAGATACAGTGAGATAACATTCCAAATGTAAGATACAACGAGATATGCACATATAAGATACAGTAAGATGTAAAACTGTAAGATAAGATACATATATGTATATACAGATATGGGAGGAAGCCGGAGTACCTGGAGAGAACCCACACAGACACGAGGAGAACATGCAAACTCTGCACAAAAAGGCCCTGCCCCGGGCACAAACTCCCCGGCCCCAAAGCCAACTGGGGGATTGAAACTCAGGACCTTCTTGCTGTGAGGCAGCAGTGCTAACCACTGCACCACCGTGCCGCCAGAGAAGATGCTATAAGATAAAATATGATAAGATGCAATAAGATACAGTAAGATAAGATATGAAAACATAAGATACAGTGAGCTAAGACAGAGTAAGATATGGTACACAAAGATACACAAATAAAAGATATACTAAGATGTGAAAATGTAAGATAAGCTATGATAAGATAAGATAAGATAAGATAAGATAAGATAAGATAAGATAAGATAATGCCTCCTTGCTTATGGGACACTACTTCATTACTTCAGTACATTAACAGTACAGAATATCATCAGCCTAATCTTTTAAATTCAAACATGCTTTTCTTCCAGCTGTAATAGATGTGAAAGCTGAATTTTAACCAAGTCTTCTTTCTCCATCTTTCTCCAGGTGAGGGAGGAGGGATGATGGACTATAACCCAGATGCTTCAGATCGCAGGGCGACTCTCCCCGGGGCCTACGACCCTGTGGTGGAGCGAGAGCTCCGTGCTCTGGGCTCCCGCCCTCCGGGACCCCACTTGGACCCTACAAACCCAGCCAGGCAAGCCTTTGGGGGGGCTCCCGCCGAGGGGGCCCCGCCTGTCCGTCACCTGGGTGTGGAACCGCTGATCCGAGCATCTCACGCTAACCTGGCCCGGCCCGTTCAGGGGTCAGAGGAAAGTGTTTCTGTAGGCAGCGACTACTATGGGAGCATGTTCAGCCTCTACAGAGGGAGAACATTTTCTATGCCGTTATAGCACATGGCATCTTATTTTTAGGATTCCACTACAAAACAAGAAAGACTGGCCACAAAACCCCAAATTGCAAAGAAAACTGACACAAAAGACAAGACATTATATCCTCCATTGACCCAACACGCAAAAATTGTACTCCATATGTTATAAGTTACAAAAGTGATTCATTTTTTTTA